>VXBU01019166.1:1169-42457 GCA_013400315.1 Bombycilla garrulus
ACCTCAAGATTACAAGTACCAAACTCGAGCAAAAAAAAAAAGTTACACAGCATGAAGTAGGCTGTAGACCATCACCAAGATAAAGGAATTTGGAATTTCTCATTGCAATGCATTTACATTAGCAACTTTGAGGGTGAAGGTTTCAATAAACACTATATAAACAGCTTCTCAGAATACATATTGATTCTAAAAGAGATAACACTGATAATTATAGCACAAGAGACTTCCTTCCCTAAAAGGAAATTGGAAAATGTGACAGAGAGGAAGAAAATAAAAATAACCCCAAGATAAACAAACAAAGCCTCTTAAAAGTGAGCAGTTGGAAGAATCAATCTATTTAAGCACCTCAAAGATGATGACAGGGACTGGAAGAAGATTAAAGAAAGCAGTCATGAAAAGCAGTGGTTATTGCAGCAGCTGCTATTTTCTAAAGATGACAGAACATTTATCCGTTTCATGACAATCCTGTGAATATAGAGGGTCACCATCAGCATCTCCTACCTGCTGGTATTTGTACTTCTATGCCAGAAGAAAACTTCTGTTCTTGCCAAATGGAAGGGCAAACCTGTCAATAATGTAGATTCTGCTTCAGAGGCAGATGTAACACCCAAAAAGAGGGCCACCTTGTTGGCTTGAAATTCAGTTGATCTTAACTCTTCCATTGCAACAGTTAGTCAGAGCTCTGGAAGGCTGTGAAAGGAAGATCCATTGATATACAAACATACATATTTGTAAATATATATGTATTGTAAAACTTACACCCCAAGCTATAATTTCTGTCTTCAAACAGTCACAGACAAAATCACTGTTCCGTTATATATGTTTAGACACAGGGAAAAAAGCAGAGTGGATTAAAAATTCCCTGCTACATCCATAAGAAAGGCTAAGCTCTGTAAATTCTGTCTGCTGTTTGGTTGCCTCTCTCTAAATCACTAGACTGTATAAGATTTTGCACTTGCTGTATATAATTTCTGAATGACCAAGACTGGCAGATCAGCTTTCATTTTTATATGTGTTAACAATTCCATGCATGCATGTGTGCATATCAGTCAACTCATAAAGAAATTGGGACAAAGATGTTATTATTTTAATTATGTTGTAAGAGGCTAATTTTATAGTCATGTAAAACTGCTGGATTTCTCAAACAGCCATACAGCGTTGGGTAATCCCCAGCAATTAGTTTCACAGGCAATAAATCTTTCATCAGAAAAATGGTACACAGTACTAGGAATGCAGCATTGGAGAAGAATGGGTTGATGTATATGGTATGGCAAAAAAAAAAAAAAAAAAAAAAAAAAAAGAAAAANGGAAAAAGAAAACATGCCCCATCTGCCTAAACTGTTGTATTTGATCAGGTCAATGCTGTGGCTGAAACTTTGAAGCTATTTTGCTGGCTAGCTGGCAGGCGTCTTCTTTCGAAAGGTTCTGAAATTTTGGCATCTTAATCTGGACCTCAGTTACTTTAAGCATGTATTTCTGGTACAAATCCAAAGCAAGCTCATAGAAATCATAGCATTTACTCCAGTCTGTCTGAGAACCACCCCATATAAAACAGATTACAATGGATCATATAGTCAATCTGTTAACCTGCACTTATTTATAAAGATCCTGTATTTTTATTGCTATGAATAGTAAAAGCAAATATGACTAAGAATACTCAGGTTTTTCCTTCATTTGTGTTCATGGTCCCAGAGCATGTGAACCACAAAGTACTGCAGACTGCCAGAAGGTAGTCAAAAAACCTCTCCATCTTTCCCCTCACCATTGCTTCTTGCTATCAACAAATAGGTCTCAAACAAATCTAGACAGCCCCCCAAGAAGAAAACCTTTGACATCTTAGTGCACATCACATGGAAAGGTAATGCAATCATATCAGCAGAAAACACCTGTCTGTCAAAAAAAGCCATTCAGATTGGCATAAGGTGTGATAAAACTTCCATAAAAACAAATTAGAATTCTTACAGCATAGATAAAACCCATCTTTTCAATTCCTGTTCTTCTCAAACTGTCAGTTTTTGGGCTGAGATTTTTTCCTGTAAGGCTGTCTTGAAATTATCTTATAAAGTTATACAACTACTTTAATAGGTCTCTTGATGAAAAAGTTACATGGACAAGGGACCCCACACCTAGCAAATAAAAAACCTACCCATATTCCAGAGTTATGCTGGACAACTGTGAGTCTAGAGCCAGCAGGATAAAATCAAAACGTCAGGTTTAATTTACTTTTCCTATGTTAGAAATATTAGTAAATTGGTTTGCATAGTCATCACACCTCATTCTTGGTACTTACTGTTTTTAAAGAATAAGACCAGCTTCTGCTCCCTCTTTTCCTGAAAGCCACAGAAAAAAAATATGTTGAAGATGACAGGCAAGAAAGGCTAGTTGTAAAGAGGCTAAGGTTGTCTCAGTGTGTCTTACTCATTATTTATCTGTCGCTGAGACTAAACAAGACACACAGGCATGAAACTGCCAGATCTGATTCACTCATTTTTATGTTTATAAAGACAGAATATGTTTATGTTTATAAAGAACGGTATGAGGAAATGCAATTAAAATGGGCTGTATGTTCTGCTGCATTGCACTGGATATATTTAGGAAGGTTGCAATCATAATGGGACAGAAAAGATACAATAATTCAGAACTACAACAGAGGATACTCTGGTTTATTTTTCAATTTTTTTTCTGAAAGCACAAACCAATTACCATCTGAAATGGGTTAGAAGAAACTTTATTTAAGGTAATTATATTTTCTTATGATCTCTTTTTTTTAATTTTCTGTGAAGAAGCTCCATCACTATGGATAGAGAAGGCCACCCTAAATTGCTACTGGTGTTACCTGTGGCTTATGTGACCTCATAATGCATGAGGTCAGCACAGATTTTTTTCTGAAACCAACAAAATACTGCGGGCTTTTCCTGCTTGGATTTTGTATGATAAATTTAGGATTGGCCAGCTTAGAAGTGTGACAGCTGTGAAATTGACATCAAAGTATTCAAGAAAATGAAAAGCAAACAATTTGAAAGGCATAGGATTTTCAGCTACCTTTTAAGAACTCTGTTTTGTTTGCTTTTGACATCTTCACTTACCATCACATGTTTAAAGACCAATTCCTAGTGCACTTCCATGAAAGATTCTTTGTAAAAAGTCAGTATCTGTGCTATGTCAATTACAGAAAAGATCTGCAGTGCAGAAAAATGTGGGGAAAAATACTGGCAACTGTGCAATTTTGGAGTGTCAATAACAAGGTAAGTAAATACCTCTATTCCATTAAAGATTAATAATTACAAAACTAAGTAACAGGAAGATTATTAAACAAGTTATATCAAAATGATGATGAATACAAACATGCATAGTTTAGCCTACCTCAAGGGAATGAGATTGATTTGCTCTTCTTGAGAATCTGTCTCCAAGTATAGGAACCTAAGGATGTCAGAAAATGGTTGTTAATATAAGCCTAAACCTTGCCTGACTTCTTAGTTAGTTCTTCTGATGTAAATTTTTATTTTGAATTTATGTAATTCCTTGTGATTTGTGGGTGCTTCCTGTCTGTCCTAGGTCATCCACTTGATAGAATACTCTCAAGGAAGATGCTGAATAATTTTAACTTTATAATTTCCTACTTTTTTTAATAGAAAAAGGTATCACAATAAGAAGCAGATTAAAACAAAACAAACCAAACATTTAGATATCAACAGTTTTAGTTAAACAAGGGATTGCTAAGCAAATTAAAATCTAGAAAGCACAATACAACAGGAAATTGGGAATACTGCTTCTGAATAATTGGTCATGCTTGTAATGTTCTATTGCAGAAGTTCTTGCTGGTTAAGGGGAAAGCTGACTTGACTGAATGTTTTCCTGTAGATTTCCATGTGCTATCTTGATGTACAGAAAAAAGAATGGTAAAAAAAAAAGAAAAAAAAAAGAAAAAAAAAGAAAAAAAAATGTGTTAGTTCAAAAATAAAGCCCTATACTTTTAAATTACTTAAGTATTTGTTCTACCCCTGTGGCAAGAGTACCTGTCCCACCTTGGCTGATTCCTGACGGTCCTGGTTGTGGCAGGTACACAGTTACCTCTCTTCCTCCCTCTTCCTGCCCCTCACAGTGCAGGGAATAAGAAGTGCAAATCCCCTTGGTCAGCAGGCTGACCAGTGAGAGGCCTTGGCCCAGAGAAGTTTCCAGACCATGACTGTGTACAATAATGAGCCGCAAACCTAGCAGGGGCCTCTGACAGAAACCATGTGCAGTTTCCTTTGGAGCAGCAGTTCTGTGACGGGAAACCTCAGCTTGGGGCTGGGATGCGCTCAAGAAGACTTCCAGGGACTTTGTGCCTTCATCCCTTTGCCAGATGAGTGACTGTTTCTACTGGGCATCTGTGAAAGTGAACCCACCTTCTGTGTACCCCTGAGGGAGAGGCCTCCCATGCATGTTTGAGTGCAGCTGCACTTTGGGTCATCATTCTTGTCCTTACAGGAACAATATCTCTGACTGGTAACACTGAACTTGTAACTGCTATGGGATACAATCATAGTTACCCTTCTGTTTGCTAGATTTAGCCATTGTTTATTTGTTGCAAATTTATGTTTGTTTGAGCGTGTTACCTTTGTGAAGCTCTTTTTGAGTATGTCCCTGACAATACCCCTTATAAAATGGAAGAAATTTCTTTTAGGAATCCTGCAGCTGAACTTTGAACTTCTTTAGAATCAAAAAGCCAAACTACCATGGCAAATTAAACAATGGCTACATGGAAGGGACAACATTGATTATTTTGTCCCTTGTCTCGTAGGGTCACAAAGTTATCATAGGGATAGAGCACATCCCCTGTGAGGAAAGGCTGAGAGGACTGGGATTGTTCAGCCTGAAGAAGAGATGGCAGCCTTCCAGTACCTGAGGGGGCCTGCAGGAGAGCTGGGGATGATATTTTTACTAGCATCTAGTGATAGGTCAAGAGGGAAGGGCTTCAAACTAAGAGAATAGTTGAGCTCTTGACTGGGCATTCAGTAGTTTGTCATGGCCAAGATAAGGAGCATTTCCAAAGTCAGTTCTTTCCTCGTATAATAAGCTAAGTCCTGAACTATCTGTGTAGAAGAGATCACTGCATTAAAGCTCCAGAAACATTGCTGCTGGAGTAGGAGATTATAGCTGTTTTCTTTATTAGTACTCTTAAGTCAGGAATTTCTGAAGTATGCTTACATGTTAAGTACAAACTGAACAGCTACCTCAGGCTACAAGTAGTTCAAAATTATGTTTAGAGGCAATGTCAAAAACACCTTGGAGAGCCTAATTCCTAGAATGATCGGGGAATGAAAAAAAATAACTTGAAAATGCTAGAGAAGGAAATGCTTTCAGATATGATTATCCAGCACAGAGGAGCACCTTTTCGGGTTTTGTATGCATGCTTCACAGGGCAACTACCCAATGCTCTTGTTGTTGGACTAAGAGGTGGTTGCAGTGACTTTGGGTGAAAAATAACCTTCCAGCCCAAGCTGCTCCAGAGAATCTTGGAATTGATCTTTTTATCATAAAAGTTTTATTAATATAATACCTATTGACTGGCACATTTATCTTTCTTGTAAGGCTACAGTTCAAATCATGCAGATCATTACCTGTTAGAAACTATTAAGCGGTTGCCAGTGCCTAGTGGTGCATTTATTAATTACAAATACTAGCAAAATAAATTCATAAAGGAGCAGCAAATTTCTGATTTGATCATTGTTAGTAGTTTAGTCCCGGTTTTGGGGCATTCAGACAATTCTGGAAGTAGAGTAAGAAATACATGTCTGTGTGAACCTGCCAAGCCAGATGAAGTTAACCATCTGCTAAGATACTGGATAGTAATGGAAGAATAATATCCTCAGGACACCTAAACTTGTCCGATGTTGCTACTAACCTAAAGGTAAAACTCTGACTTTCCAGGGAGACCTGCACTTTTTCCACTGATGTCTGGTGGCCTGAGATATTCTAATTGAAAGATCGGTTTTGTATATTGGCACAGGTTCTAGAAATCCAAGGATTTCCCACTTAGTCAAGGGTATGTCGGATTGAGTGAGTTGTGTCCAATAAAAATACAGAACTCCTCAGGATGGAAAATGTTATACTAATGCATCCCTGTAAATAATAAGGAATGAATATGTGACATGAGGAATTGAACAGAACATACTTCATGCCTTTATAGCCTACCACACCATTCTGAAAAGGAGGGTGTCAAGGTTTGGGAGGGTAAATAGTAATCCATAACTTTTATAATGGACCAGCAGTCCTAATTGAACACCAGACTGGCTGTTTTACAGGGACATGTATTAGAGGCTACATTTAGTCATGTTGGACTGCTCAGTCAGAAGGAGCAGCTGACAAACATAATACTAAGGTCAGAGATTTTCATAACAATGGACCTGCTACTGAAGGTGTCATTGCCATACAACATTGAGAAACACTGCCACTTCTCAGATATTTCCTTGTTGGTTGTTTTTGTTGTTGTTGTTGTCCTGAAGATGCCAGTGAGAAGTAGATGATGCCATTAATGCAAACTTACCTTTTTGAAAAGTCATCTTTCCATTAGAAGTCAATCTCCAAGTCGATTTCTTGGAAATAGTGGTCCAACAGCAGTCATTCCCAGTCATTTCACTGACATTCCAAGTGGCATTCTAAGTGGCATTCTATTGACTACTCAACAAAACCTACTTAAAACAAATAATAAATGAAGCCTAACAAGAGTTCCAGCTGCCAGATTTCCTGTGCAATTCTGAATTTTCAGCAAGTATGCAAGTTCTCCATTTTATTTTTTTGCCTATTCTATCCAATTTCTAAAAAGCTATTTTTTCTAACAAAAAATTAAACTAACTTGTTAAAAATATTTATTATAAATAAGTGGGAACACATTGAATGAACACACTCCATGCTGCACACATAAACTAAAAAAAAGCTCGATATAATATACGCTGAATAGGAGATAGAGTGGATAATAATTCTTCTGAAGACCTCCAGAACCTAAATGTCAGATATTTGGAAAGTAAAAAATAAAATATCACAAGATCATACAGACATGAATATTTAAAAATACTAGCTTTTTATTAGAGTAACATCTGTAATGAGTGCTGTGGACCATAAAAACAGAGAAAGAAATACTGCTTTGTATTATACCTAGAAATCTTAAGTATTGCTTAACAATCTCAAAAGAGTTTGGATCTTTAACTGAAAAAATCTTCTAACAGATAAAACTCAAAACATTCTACCCAACTTGATTTTTTGTCACAAGCAACTACATGTTGCTTTGTAATGTTTGTGAAATGCTGGCTTTCACTTTTACTAATAATATAGACTTCCCACTTTAAACCAGAAATCAAACTGAGTTCTCCAGTCTTGCCCAGTCAGTGACTCAGTAACACTCTGAATTATGCTGCCCTCTCTTTTTCCTTCTTCCTTTCTCCTATGCACCTTTTTAGTGGTGTATTCCAGCCTCTAGGAGACTTCTATCCACACAGATTTTATCTCCATCACTGCAAGGGGGAGGAAGGTAATTATTAGCCAAATGAATATTTTATTATTTTCTAGACAAACAAGCACAATTCTAAGACAGAAAAATGTGTAAGTTGGTATTTAAGTAGTATTGCAATGTTTACACTTCAGTCAAAAATTGCCACTCAACAACTTTTTTTGCTATCAGTAACAATAAGCAAAAAATGTAAGTTTTGAACTTGTGGCATCTCTTCTGATGTGTATGCATACCTCAAGGAAGTGCATATCTTCTTAAATGGATTAAAAGAATCCCAAACAGCAAAACTTACTGTCCTCTTGGTTGAAGTGTAATCAACTTTCAAATAAGCTACCTTTTAAAAATCTGTTCTGGTATTAATTTCATTCTAGACCTTATTTCTATACCTATGATATTGAGAGTGAAGCTTACAATCTCTAATTGCATCTCAGAGAGAGAGGAGTGCTGCTGATGGTGCTCAAGGCATTTAATATCAAGAATTCTGTGTTCAAAGATTTCACCTGATAATACATCAGAACTACACTGAGGTTGTACAACACTTGCCAACATATTTCTGGCAGCTGATTTACTTGTTCAAACTCACAGGAACCAATAAGAACATTATTATGCCCTAATTATAGTCAAATTTCAGTGTAGATTTATTTTTTTTGCCTTGCGGTGTTTCTCTCTGTCATGTGAAATATTTTCAAGTCCTCATCTGCTTGTCTTTGTAAATTTTATATCTCTTTACAGATTACCAAAATTGAAATACAAGGTAATCAGATATGGTAATAGATGTCAAAATGAAATATTTGGTTTATAGATAATGACCTCTCAGCATATATGATAGGTAGGTGCAAATATAAAATGGGAGAATATGAGAATTATCAATACCAATTTACATTCCTCAGGCAGCCAGTTTTCAGAAAGGAATAATTTTATAGTTACATTCTGCTTGAAAATGCCTTGCTAGTTTTTTAATAGTGTCTCCAAAACTGACTGAGCACTATAATTTCATTGATTTTTTTTTTTTTTTCAAAATGTTAGGGAAAAGTTTCTTTGTCACCTATACTAGAATTGGCTGGGATAGACTTAAATTTCTTCACAGCTGCTCATATGGACTAGGTTTTGGGTTTGTGATCTAAAAAGTATTGATAACACACTGATGTTTTATCCATTGCCGAGCACTACTTACACACTATCACGGTGTTTTTACTTCTCACCATCCCACCAGCATGGAAGCTGGAGGTGCACCAGGAATTGGGACTTTGTGCAGTGGAACATCTGATCCTAACTGACCAAAGGGTTATTCCATATCATATGATGGCGTCCTTGTTTCATCTGGCATGGAGTTAATTTTCTTCTAAGTAGCTGGGCAGTGCTTTTGGTTCAGATTTAGAACAGTGTTGATTACACACTGATGTTTTGGTTGCTTTGATGTTTGATGTTTAAGTAGTGCTTACTCTGAATCAAGGACTTTTCAGTGTCTCATGTGCACAAGGAGCCATGAAGGAACATAGATGGGAGTCCTCCTTTTTATTCAGTACTGCTTACTGGAGCTGGCAGTATACCTGCAGCTGGCAGTATACCTGCCTGCTGAAGGGAAGTAGTGAATTAATGCCTTGTTTGGCTTTGCTGTGGCTATGTGCCTTTTGATTTCCCTATTAAACTGTCTTTATCGCAACCCATGAGTTTTCTCACTTTTACCCTCGCACTTTATTCTGCCATCCTTTTGCTTTGGAGTAAGTGAGTTGCTGTGTTAAAACACTTAATTGCCAGATATGGTTACACCATGACATCAATTTTTCTATAACTTTTTGGACATTCAAACAACCAGAAACTATATACCCCTGTGCATTTTGCTTCACCTGTGTTTTTTTCTCCAGAATCAGAAGCATTACATAGAAATATAAATTTGAATAAGGACATAGTATATTAATTCATATTTATTTAACAATCTTGGTTCACAGTTGATTTTAATCTGATTATCCGGTTGTGCTGCACTTTGCCCTAGAGTACTTGGTGAAAGTGTATGTCAGATATCAATATATAACCAAATATGTCCCAGTGGTGTCATAGAGCACACACAGTCCAGGAAATACAGAATACTGAATCAGCAAAAGCATGAAAGAGTTCACTAAAGGATCTGCTACCCTGCAAAACATCCTGAGAAGACAACATCAGCTTCTTGAAGCAATTTTATAAACTCTGACAGAACAGTTGAAATTGTATGTGTTATCCTAATCTCTTTCTTCTTAAGGGAAATGTCATGACATAAGTCTCTGTTATTTGACTTTAACAAAAACATTTCAGCCAAGAATAAGGTTATCTGCTCCTCACTTTTGCTGTACTCAATTCATGCCACATTTGACGATTTATGGTCCTCATAAAAACCATCCCCATCTTCTGTCATTTCAACTCTTTGTTCTTCCATGTGTACAGCTCCCGTTACCTCTAATGCCAATACAAAATGGCTCACTCAGAATTGGCATGATGAACCTTGCTACTCAACATCTTTTAAAAGAAGGGACTGCTCATGGAAACCATACAAATTCAGCAGTAGTAGCACCCAAACTGGGGCCTAAACTGGATTACCAGGCATTTAGGCAATGCAAAGAGAACATTTGCTTGATTTGTGAATGACAGCACACTATTGCACCAGACCTTGCTAGGGAAACAGAAACATGGCAAATGCAAGGTGAGAAGTATTTAAATGAATAACTCCAACACAGAGATTCTGTTGTACTTAAACTGGGCCTTTATACAATGTTATGCAGTACCAGTGCCCATGTTATTAGTACTAGTGAACTATTAAAACCAAACAAATAAATTGTTGTGTTATTCCCTAAAAACTGTTATTAATGAGATAACTTGAGGCTTACTCTTTTGTTGAATTCTGTTTAATTGTTTTGCCAGTTGATCTTTGCTTAAGTGACTTTAAGATGATCTCCATTACATACTCGTTATTACTGTTGTACTTACATAAATGATTGATGGTTTGAGAGCCCCATAAAATGCTCACAGATAAAAAGAAGAATTACTAATAGTACGGCTTTTATAGACTTAGTGAAGAAAAAGTAGTAAAAGGCACGTAGAAATTTAGCATCAATCAAAAAGTTTGTGAACAGAAATCAAATTTTTTGAGATATATGAGAAAATTTAGAAAAACATGGTTGTTTGTACAAATGATAAAAATACATGTTCTCTGTGGAAATATTTTAATACATATTGCACATCAGCAGTATCAAAGTTAGATCTGCTCTGAATAAAACATGTACTTTGAACAAGTTTTCTCCCAGCAGGTATTTAAAATTGTTTGAAGTGAGAGTATTTAAAGCACCATCTGATAGTCCCACACAAATTCTAAAGTACTACAGGTATTCAAATGACTTTTCACATAGAAGTTCAAGGAAAAGATAATCTGAAGGATAAAGACCCAGAAAAATTATTTTTAGATTTGTGGTAACTGTGATATATAAACACAATCAGAAGACAAGTGAACTAGCAAAATTCATATTTGGACTCTAAGTATATATTTATATATATAAAAAGGCCAAAATATAATTTGCTTAAAAATTAAGGTACAAGGGAAAGACTATTTGAGAAATCGTTCTAGTACAACACAGGGATTTTTAAAGTCAAAACATAAAAATCTCTTCTTCTAAAAACACCACATAAAAATCTGGCTGAAGAAATAAATTTCTTGTTTAGAAGACAACAAATGCTTCACAAACACCTCAACACTGACTTGCAAGCTTCTGCTGAAGGCTTGAGATTTGCAAACCTCATGAAGTTCATGGTCTAGTTCAACTTCAAGGTCAAGTGCAAGATCCTGAACCTGGGCAAGGGTAATCCCAGACATGAGTACAGATTAAGAGACCTCACTGAAAAGAGGCCTGAGTAAAAGGACTTTGGGTTCTGATGGACAAAAAGCTTGACACAACCCATCAATGTGCACTCCCAGCCCAGAAAGCCAAATGTGTCCTGGGCTGCATCCAAAGCAGCGTGGCCAGCAGGGTCAGGGAGGGGATTCTGCCCCTCTGCTCCACTCTGGTGAGACCTCACCTTTAGTGCTGCATCCAGCTTTGGGGTCCCAGCACAGAAAGGACATGAACCTTTTGGAGCAAGTTCAGAGGAGGGACACCAAGATGATCAGAGGACTGGAGCGTCTCTCGTACAAGGAAAGGCTGAGAGTATTGGGGCTGTTCAGCCTGAAGAAGATATGGTAGTCTTCCAGTACCTGAAGGAGGCCCACGAGAGAGCTGGGGAGGAGCACTTTTCAAGCAAGTAGTGGGAGGCCAAGGGGGAAGGGCTTCAAACTGAAAGAGAGTATGTATAGATTAGATATTAGAAACAAATTCTTTACTACGAGGGTGCTGAAGAAGTGGAACAGGTTGCCCAGAGAAGCTGTGGATGCCCCATCCCTGCAAGCGTTCAAGACCAGGTTGAATGGGGCTCTGGGCAATTCGGTCTAGTGGAAGGTGTCTCTGCCCACGGCAGGGTGGTTGGCCTCTGAGACCCCTTCCAACCCAAACCATTCTATAATAAACCTAGCTTAGCTGAAGCTAGAACTGATGAGAATAGTCTAAGAATAAAGAAATGAAGAGACATCTGCATCTGCAGTAATTTAAAGGGCTATTTTCTGACAATTTAATATTCTTGCAACATACAGTACATTTGATCTGAATAACCAAACTAGATTTTCTGCTTTCTCTATTAGTTCCCATTTTGCCTATTTTAAACAGCATAAAAAAAAAAAAAATTATCATACGGATAGTTCTGAAATTACATGGAATTTTATAGAGGGTTTATACTTTTTTGGCTTACTTTGCTCACAAACACTTCTTTATCCAGATTATATCAAGGCAAGATAATTCTAAACTAACATCTGACTCATCATTTGATCAAGTGGTGAAAAACATATTGAACTTTTAAAAGTAGCTATTGCTCAAGAAAACATTGATTGATACTTATACTACTATTCCTTTAAAATATAATCGTTATGCATGAAAGTCAGTCTTTTTTATCTACAACATACGCAGTTTATACTCCAAAAGGAAATTAGTCAAGCCACTAAAATGTACACAGGAAAAAACATCTGCACAGATAAGGATTTTTTCATTTAAGTGATCACAAAAATGACAGCCCCTGAAGTGTCTTTGTGCACATCAAGAATTATCACAGACTTGTTCAATCATGCTCTGCAATGCTGAACAATATACTTGTTTTTATACGAACCAGTAAGATCTATGGCTTGTGTTTAGTGCTCATTTTAAAGGTACTAAAGCAGAGCCAATCATTGTTCATAAGATGAAGCGATAGTTTAGGAAGAAAATGTGATGGAATGGTAACAAAGAAGGGCCTTTGTTAACCACAAGGTGATAAGAAAAATACTTCAGCAATAAGTAAGATATCAATTTGTCAAAACTAAATTATAAGAGCTGTTGAACTGGAACCTAATAAATGGCTAATAGTAAATGTGACAGGGAAAATAGTGTCTTCTATTAAACTGTTAGAGATATGTCAGAAATTTCATTGCTTATTCAACATTATTGGATGAGTGCAGATAAACAAAATAAATTGCAGAATTTTTTAAGGTTTCCTTAGATTGTTTGCCTATCCTTGCTTCAGTTTTTTACACATACTCAGCACAATCCTAGTAAACTTTTGACCAGTGGGACTGTTTCACCCAGCCTTGACAAAGAAATAAAGACCACAAATAAGAATCAAATTCTCACAGGCTTTATAAAGACAGAGCAAATCTAAGCAGAGGAAAACGCAAGAAGAATGCAGTTATCACGCATTGTTTGTCAACAGACATTGGCCATAAGGACATACTGATCTACAGAGGCAAAGCCGTTCTTGTCCTCTGTCTGATGGTAGATGTTACAAGTTTGAGGAACAGCTAGGATTCAATGAAGAGAAGCAACGGAAGAAACCCTAGAATATATAGAGCACATACCCAGAGGATATGGGGTGTTATTAGCTATATATTTTTACAGGATGTTCTGTCCGCTAGGATGTGAATAAACTAGAACTGACCTTGACAAAAAACAGTTTGGGAAAGAAAGAATGCTTTTGGGGGAGCAGAAGACATGGTATCAAAGTGTAAACACATGGATTCATATATCCTGAAGTACCACCATATATCAGATACAAAAATATACCTTGTTTACTTCTTCCAACAATGGAGGAAGAAGAACACATAACACATTAAGGGGGAAAAATTAGTGAAATTTCAGAAATCCTTTAATATTGTAATTTCATTTGCATTAGTCTCCCATGGTGATTAGTCACTTTGATCTTCTGAAATGAGAAGCTCAGTTTGAAAATGATGCCTTAGACAAAAAGGTAGTTTTAAAATGGTGAGGGGGAAATAACATGTACAGTAACAAAAAAAAAAAAATTCTGAGTAGATGACAATTATTAATTTACAGAGGAAAATATTACGTTACCCTACTTGAAAACCTGCTTTTAGATCAAGTTGACAGTTGAAAAGTTACCATCCTCAGTGTTATAACCATGAAAAGAGATCACAAACTGTCCTGAAGTGACATACAAGGCCTTTAAAATTAATAAAAATATACCATCTGAAATTTGGAAACATTTCCTTCCAAATTATTCTTTTCAGTTAAGCAAGAGAGAAGGCAATTTTGTCACACAAGCCAAAATTCATTCCTGAGTGGAACTTGCCAAAAAATTATTACCTGAGATAATTGGTAGGTGCTTATCAACTTTCTACCGTCAGTTCTACCAATGCCAAGTCTGTTAGTAATTTAAATATTTCCTAACATAGGAACTGATCCACTAATTCTAAACACACGAACATCTCTTACAGTTTTATCACAGTAGTCTTAATTGCTTTAGATTACATTCAGTTGTTTGAACAGTCACACATTTCAATGTTATATACAGAAATAATTGAAAGAATTTTTTTTGCCTTGAAAATTCATTAATGTTACTAATACATACAGACAATCCTTTGAAGGAATGTAATTTCATCTCATTTCCCAAATAATTTTGAAATAATTTTTTTTTTTAATATATAGAAGTTTGGATTCTCTTTCAGTAGGTAGGAGCAACTGTTCAGACTCTATCATTATCAACTGGATTGTTGCTGCTAAGAAGATCCTTCAGTCTGGTGGGGGCTAATTCCCACTAGACAGAGAAGCAAACAGAGACTCAGCCTCATTGCAGACCCTACTGTCAAGCACAGCCTTTCAAATGTTTTCCATGGTACTTGAGACCTGGAGGTGTAACTTTCTCTTCAGATCCCTGCTTAAAACTTTCTGCTGCCCATACAGAGGTTTAGCTACTTGTGTTTCAAAGAACCCAGCCTTGGCAAAGCTCTGATGTAAAACTGTGTTACCCTAGCTCAGGTTTCATTAATATTTTAAACAGTGAGAAAAAAAAAAGTCAAACTGTTTCAAGATGAATAGGTTAAAACTCCAGAAAGAGGCTAAAATGACTGACATGGAATCCTTAATATCTAAAAGATGCAAGAGGAAAAGCAAAACCAGGGTATGGTGTAAAACAATTTAAATAAATGGGGAAGCTGGGGAAGTTGAGAAACATTTGGTCAAGATGGTCACCTCTCAGACAAGTCTGCTGCATCCCGGGGACAAGGGTTAAAAATAGATGAAAACATTTTCTGCCATGGCACGGCCCTCACATTTTTGTTTTTTCATGCAGGAAGTTTCATGCAGGTGATGAGTTGCCATAAAAAAAGTCCAAGGGCAATCAAGAAAGGCTTCAGGGCATAGGCATGACAGGTTAAGGAATCAGGAACACAGTGTTCTCTGTCCTTCCAGTTGCAGGGAATGATGAGAGAAGAAACAGAAAGAGCCAATACCTTGCTGGTGTCACTGGCAGAATTTTGAGTTTTTCAATCACAGCTCAGTCTATATAACAACAGGCTTATGCACAACAGACAGGGTCCACCATTTTAAAAAGAAGGAAAAGGAACTTCACACAGGGGTTAGCAGAGCTCACTGAAAGAGTTTTAAACTAGTTTTGATGGGTAAAAGGGATAAAACCAGGCTGACTAAAGAAAATATATCCTCTTAGTCATATACTTTAGTTTTAAGTAGTCCTGCAAGGAGCAGGGAGTTGGACTTGATCCTTATGAGTCATCCCAGTTTGGGATATTCTGTGATTCTATATGAAGATGTAAGAACACAGTCGCCTAAAAGAGGGGTGGCAGCACTGTGTGCGTGAATCTGCGCTTAGTCCTACCTATTACATCAATGGGAGAATCGCTAAGGTGTTCAATATATGTATAATCATGTTTGAATAAATGAACAAATTGAAAAAGAGAAGTTTCCATTGCTGTAGGACAGTGAACAAGATAAATCTAACCAAGGTAAATATCAGCATGGGAACATTGGAACAATGCACAAAGATGCCAACTGAGAAATTACCAAGAAATTATTCGTATTATCTCCATCCTTCTCTCTCTTTTCCCAATTAACACGCACATACCTCTACTCCTTCAGTTCTCAAGTCCACTCTCTTAAAAAATCAATAGCGAAGAGTATTAACAACACCAAAGCTTCAGATTTGGGCAGTTCAAAACAGCATATGTAAATAGATATGTATGAGATATTGGTGGCAGTATGATGCATGCTAGTTTCCAGAAACAAAATAAAGAAATAATTTTAAAGAAACTCAATATGGCAGGAAAATTGGTCATTCAATGCTTAAGTTTGTCAGAACATGCCAAGAAAAGAAACACAGTAAAATTCTACTAATTTTTCTAGGTGTTAAGCAGCATGACAGAAGATGCCCTGACTCTTATTCTCTAAAATATATGGATAAAAATCACAATATTTAAGACTTCATATATATGTTAAAAAAGTCCTTGCATACTTTAAGAGGTTTTTTTTATTATTTTCCTAAATTAAAGAGTTAATCATCACAAAACATTACCTATTGTTCAACTAGTTTTGAACACCTACCAAGTCTTCTAAACAGACATTCCCAAGAGATTTTAATTTGAATTTTTGATGCAGGCTCTGCAGCTGAAACCTTCTCTCCAGCTCATACAGCTCCCACTTCTCTGAGCATGAGAAAAACACATTGCAAAGAAAATATTCTATCCAAATTTTATGCTATCTCATTTCATAATACCCAAAAGAGCAGGTCTCAAAGAAATCCAAGCAACTTTCAAAGAAGAGTCTCATGATGGGATGTTGAATGTAATGCATGCTGTGGAGCTAAGAATTGATAGTCTAGTACATGTTTTAAGAGACCAATAACAGAAATTATTAGTCTATGTACAACACAACTAGCTCAAATTACTACAAGATAACCTCACTGACACAATTATATTTTTTTCCTCAGAAAAAAAACTGTGTCTCTACCCGTTTGGTAGAGACAGTCCTGCTCACCCTGAAGACATAAGAGTCAGCCCCAACAGCCAGGACAGCCAATGCCACCCTCAGAGAGCCCAGGTCCCACAAGCCCCAGACCCTGCCTGCCAGTGTACTGGGGAATTAGCAGGATTATGCTAGTGATAGCAAAATAATTAGCATTGGCTCTGCTGTGTGTGGAGATCCCACACTTCCATTTTGTTCTTCAGAAGCATTACAGATTTCCTGCAATCTCAGTGGTGTCATAACTTGACAAGAGCACTGTCTGCAGCCATTTCCTGCATGGCATCACAGCCAGCATATTTTTAAACTGCGCTTTGAACCTTATTTCTTACTAAACCTTTTCACCAAAACAAAATTCCTGGACTTATCACATTTACAGAAGCCTTACGGAAGGAAAAGGGAAATCAAGTTTTCTCCTTTGAGGCAGACAGAGCAGAACTGAATTTGCAGGAGTTTAGCTCCTACATATGGCACAATATATCAAGAAATATGTCAAGAGCAGTGTTCCTGTGTAATTTTTAGCATTTTCAATACCTTCAAGAGCTATTTAAGAAGTATATCTTTTTTATAGTTGAAATGTCCTAACACAAATGGATTTATATAGTGTAACTAATATTTTCAAGTGTTTTAAGAGACTATTTTAGGAGTACTGGAGGGCATTGAAAAAAAAACCCAAGTATCATTGAATATAGTTTTTCACAAGTTTAAGGACTCAAAGCTGCTTTTTGGTGCCAGTATCAGGTACAAAAATATTGCTAGGAGTTTAAACCAATGCTCTCTAACCTTACAGTAAATGCAATACTCTTATCTCTGGGTAGCTTGCTGAAAATTCACCTATGACTTCAGTACCTCTAACAAGCTCTCTGAACAACCATCACCACAAACCAACTTTGAAACTAGTTTGCAACAAATCTCAAAGTACAGTTTAATAGATATCCCAACAAATAAGCAAACAAACATCACACAGTAAGCTACAGAGAAACTCTTAGTAGCAGGGAGGTGATAAGTGAAGAATTTTAGGTGTTTCAAAGATGCTTTGTTTACAAAAGCCTTTGTAACGGGTTTTATAAAAAAATAGTCTAGAAGGCTGCAGTAAACATTTCACAAAGTAGGTCTCATAACACTGAATCTTTAATCAAAGATGCTTGACAGACACTGACCACAATGTTTTAATTACTTTTCAGTGCAATCCATGGCAAGGTGCAGGCGCCGGGGCCGCGCCGGTGCTGTTCCGGGGCTGCCCCGCCCGGCGCCCGGCGGTGCCAGCGGCTGCAGCGGCCCCAGCGCAGGGCACGGCTGAGCCCCTCAGCCACGGGTGGGCGGGCGAGAGCCCCGGGGAAAGCCTGGCCAAGGGAGGGCAAAACGCTGCCCGGCAGCCAGGGCTGAGCCGGGGGAACCGAGCGAGAAACAGCCCTGCGAGCCGCGAGGGGACAGCGGGAGCGGGGACTGGGGCAGGAGAGACCCGGCAGGGATGGATGGCCCAGCGGCCTTGGAGAGACCAAGGCTTTCCCTGCAGCTTCTGGGAATGTTCCTGGCTGGAGAAGGGAAAAAGTGAGAAGGAAGAAATAGCAGAGAAAGCTGCTAGGGACTGACCGCAGCCTCCAATCCCTGCGCTGCTCACTAGAGGGAGGAGGTAGAGGAGCTGGAGTGAAGTTGAGTTTGGGGAGACAGGAGTAAAGTAGGCTAAAGTGGGGTTGTTTTTTTTTTTGGTCTTAGTTTTTACACGATCCAGCTCTATTTTAATGGGAAATACATTAAACTTTTTTTTTTATTTATTTTTTTTTTCCCTAATTGAGTCTGTTTTATCAGTGATGCTAAGTGGTGAGTTTCCAGTTTTTATCTGGGCATATCACCTTTTCAATTCACTGTCTGATTGAGGAGGGGAACTGAGAGAGCTGTTGGGTGGGATCTTGCTGATGGCCAAGGTCAACCCACCACATCAACAAAGCTGACTACAAGACAGCAATGTTTCTGCACGCTAAATCATGCATTGCAGTCCATTCTCAGTCTGGGATGCCACAAACACACAGAAATTATATAAAGCTAAGTAATGTGAACTCTGACCTTTTTCCCTCTCTGATCTCATGAAAAAATTTAGCATTTGTAATAATTCAAAGCTGATGTATAACATATCCAATTCAGGTACTGTATAAGGCAATGGCTTAAGGGCTATAAGACTGGAAACTTTCAAGTGTGCTCAGCATTAGCAAGCAAGTTCCAGGAGGCTGTTTCTAGGGAATTTAACAGCCATAAGAGAAACTACTTTGATTTTAATGAATCATTTATTCAAGTAGAACCAGACAGCAACACCACAAGCTGAAGAAAGAGTAGGGTAAGTGCTGTCCGAGCAAAGGGAATGAAAATCCTTTATCATCTGTGACACACTAAGGCTTAGAAAACCATCAGATAAGTAGTTTTCCTTTCTTCTTGAAATAAATATTAGAAGTAAAGATATGCAGCACTAAATGAATATCTAAAGATAGAACAGGGAAAGAAGAGTACAGGGTGAAAACTACCTATATGATGCACATACATCTATATATAGAATAGTTGAAATACATCTGTAAAAGATAATTTACCTGCTTGCTTAATAATGAAAACCTGGAAAGCTTGGAAACATTCTAGACATTTAATTAGCTTGGAATTATTTTAAAGGTCAACAATGAGCTTCATAAACTGCACCTTTCCAAAGGAATTTTAAAATTTTCCATCAGTGAATTATTTGACTAACATAATCCGTAGATTGACTTGAGTTTGAATCATAGCTTGTCAATATTCAGAATTCTATAATGGATTATAGTGCTTTTTAATTAACTTTTTCTGTGGAGAATACAGTAATCACAATTTTACTCACTGGCTAAACAATAATTTTATGCTATTAGTTATGTTAGTTCCATTCCTAAGAAGGAGGGAAATACAGGTGTCTGTTTACTCACTTATAGCCCTTTTCACTTTGTGCCTTGTGATTTCTACCTTAAAAAATTCCATGTGCCAGAGTAAGAGAAAAAAGAAGTCAGTTATGTAGCTCAGATTAATAGCCATTCATTCAATAAAATGGGACACTGAACATGATGATGGAAATTGATACCTTTTTCTCCTCAAAAACAAAAGAAAAAAAATCAAACCGAAAAACATCCGCCCGCAAAAAAACCACCAAAACTAAACAAGAAATAAAATTCTTACCCCCTCAAAAAAACTGCAACAATAAATAGCTATAGACTGGACTGTTGGATAGCTTACAATGTCACTAGGAAACAGACTATTGTCATTTTCTACATGTACTTCTTTGCAAAATACAATTGCCATATCACTGGTGCCGCAGGGAACATTTCAAAAAAGAACATAAATCAGCTATATTGGAAGTTGAAAGGTTGGAAAAGAAATATCACAGAGATCATTGCCAGTGACTTTGGAAACAAATGATAATTTTCGAGTATTTATAAACACTTGGAATAGTAAATGAAAAGAGGTTTTGAACACTGCTGATGGGAATTCATCAAAATTAATTACCAAATTATATAATCCACATCAATTCCTCCTGATTTGAAAACACTGCAAGGAGGAGACTTAAGAAAAGACTACATCTTCAAAGGAGGAAGAAAATTCTGAAGGCAGCAAGTATGGAATTCTGTCAGGCACTTTCAAGCTTTAGTATCTCACATGCATGGGAGATAATTTAGCAAAGAACATATAGCTTATTGCTCATAAAAATATGTCACAAACAGAAACAAATCTAAAGATTCCAAGTCTATAAACAGCCTCTAATTTTGTAATGGGCTATTTCTAATTTTGTAATGGGTATAAAGAAAAGTAGTGATTAAAAATGCATGTTTGAATTGCTGAGACATACTTTAGCAGTGATATTTGGACTAATCTCCAGAGGAAGAAAGCTGGTATTTGCTTCTGATCTTGAACAAGTCAAGTCATCATTTTCCCATTTTAATTAATCACTTGCATGTATTTGATTTTCTATCTTGAAAATTATGTTTGGATTAATTGCTACAAAGCACTAGAAGTATTTACATTAAAATTCAAGAGAAAATTATGAAAGACGATATTAGATATCAAAATACTTATGGAATCAAATTTTAATCTCTTTAAGCCTCTGAAAAATATAACAAGTTATATCTGCATGTTTGCTACTGCAAAATGCAAGCGTATTCTAATTAAAGAAATGTGCCAATAAGTCTGAGAAACTAATGTCTAAATTAAGTTTTTGAATAGGGCTAGACAGACTATTCCTATTTTACTTAATCTTATTGGTGTAAATGAGGACTTCTTACAGCTCTAATCTTCACCTTCTCCTATCACTTCTCTTTCCTGCTGGAAAGCTAAGATTAAAGAAATGATTTTTTTTCAGCTCTATGAACATTTAGATTTTTTCCAGAAAACTAAAATTAAAAAAAAAAAATGTGACAAAGTTAACTATTTATTTATTTATTCATTCATTCATTCATTCATTCATTCATTCATTCATTTTCCTTCAGTAATTAGACTTGAACAAGTCACATCCTTGGCATCTCCAATTTTTTCCTGTGAGTAGAAAAACACAAAAGTATGATTCATAGTGGATATTTCTTAAATGTCTTTTCATTCTGCACTTGAGAACTAGTGCCGTTCTATCTTCTGACATCTACTGAGACCCAGTGTTGTGAAAGTCTCTCCTGAACTGCCTTATTCTTTAAGTCCTTCAGACTTGCCCAGTGCTGGAGGAGAAACAGAATCCTCATCTCCCCAGCAACAGGGAAGCTCTGCAACACACACTGTTTATTCACTGACTCCTGTCTGTATCCCTGGGATTGCACCAAACAGCATTTTTGCAGGGTATTCAGATGCAGAACACTAGCAGATGTTTAGCTCACATTCATGGTACTACACTGAAGCAATGAGAATCAGGCCCCTAATTTAGAACAGCTCCACCATCAAGACTTCTAGCTCAGAATAGTGCAGATTTTTTTTCCCTCCACACACTCGATGTAATTTGCTCCTGACATTTAAAAATTACTTAGAGGATAGATTTGTCCTTATTTTTCAGCTACACTACAAAACCAAAGTAATGGCCTGTGTCAGGCAACTGAACACTCCTAAACGACACAGTTATTTTGATACCTGATTAGGTACTGAATTTACTTCAGTACTGCCACACAGTGTAAAAACCTTAAAAGAAAGTAGAAAATTAGTCCCAAATTTTGCAATAGAATAAAAGATTAAAAAGTCAGATAATTTGATTTAATAAATTCAAGGTAAAATGAGATACACCCAAAAGCTGCCTGCAACCTCAGGAGCCAAGTTCTTTCAGTTGGCAGGTGCTTTCAGATGGAAATCTTAGTTACAGAAGTAGGCCATTCCCATGGCTGAACTTCCAGCTTTGTTGGGACTCAGTGAGAAAAAGAGTATATCTATCACCTCTGGAAGAAGGGGCAGGTAAGTCAGTCAGACTACAAGGATATTGTGAGGTTATGTGGGGAGAAAAGTAGAAGGACCAAAGACCAGCTAGAATTTAATCTGGACATTGCTGTAAAAGACAAGAAATTTTTACACAAATACATCAGCAAAAGGATGAAGGAAAATCTCCATCCTTAACTTGATGTGGAGTGAAATATAATTACAAATGATGAGGGAAAGGCTGAGGTGCCTAATGGTCTGGACAGGGAAGATCAAATGCTCACTTGGTCAGTCAGAGGACATCAAGTTAGGTGGGAGTGTTGATCTGCTGGTGGGTAGGAAGGCTCTGCAGAGGGATCAGGACACGCTGGATTGATGGCTCTCGTATAAGGTTGAACAAAGTGCTGGATCCTGCACTTGGGTTGCAAAAATCCCATGCAGCACTACAAGCTTGGAAAAGAGTGGCTTGCAAGCTGCCTGGTAGAAAAGATGCTGGTTGACAGCCAGCTGAACATGATCTAGCATGTTTTCTTGGCCCAGATGGCCAAGAAAGCCAATGGCATCCTGGCCTGTATCAGCAATAGTGTGGCCAGCAGGACAAGGGCAGTGATTGTTCCCCTGTACTTGGCACTGGTGATGCTGCAACTCAAGTCCTGTATTTTGGGCTCCTCACTCCACACAGTAAGCTGGGTGTATTTTGGGCCCCTCACTCCAAGAAACACACTGAGCATCTGGAGCATGTCCAGAGAAGGGCAATGGAGCTGGGTAAGGATCCAGAGCACAAGTCCTGTGTGGAGCAGTTGACGGAACTGGGGTTGTTCAGCCTGGAGAAAAGGAGGCTTAGGGGAGACCTTATCACACTCTGTCCAAAAAAGAGGCTGTAGCACGGCGAAGTGTAAATCTCTTCTTTTGGCCAACAAGTGATAGAACAAGAGAAAATGGTCTCAAGTTGTGTCAGAAAATTTTAGATTGGATACTAGAAAAATATCTTCATGGAAAGGGTCATCGAGCAGCAGCCTTCAGAAAGGGTGCTGAGGACATCTAACAGCTGTTGCAGTTTAGCTATACCAAGTATTTAATCCTCCTGGCAGTCTCTCTGGAAACAATTGCTGTTTCCAGAAATGTCTTGGCTGAAGACAGTCAGCATCTCACCAGTATGACATCCTTCTCTGTTAATAAATATTTATTATTCTTGACCTAGACTTCCACCTAAACTTCATCTTGCACTTTTGATGCTATGTTTAGTAAGAGAATTCTGATAATGGACCTCTCAAATGGAAGCTGAATAATGAAATAGGAGAGCAAAAATGAATGAGAGCATTCAGTTGCTAGTAACAGAGGTTAAATCCATGTAAGGATGACTAGACAATGAAAAAAATCTGCTCTTTAAGGTTTGTTTTGCTTTTCTTATTGTTATGCTGGTTCAACCACTTAATCTGCCAGTCTACTTCTGAAAGTCTCCCAGTAAAAGAAAACTGAATTTAAAAAATTGAGAAGGTTATACTGCATCTTTTTCACTTCCTTAATGGAGCTTAAGTGCTCACTTGCACATCTCAAGTAGTAGTCTCAAGGCAATGCGTTATTTCCTCTCAGAGATTTCATTCAGAGTCAAATTTGACAGCAGATGTCACAAAGAAAGTTTGCTTGTGTAAAATCTAAACACACCATAATCCAGTTCTAAAAGCCCCCCAAACAACTAAGCATTTTCTGTTCTGAAACACAAAATTTTCATTCACTCAGACGATCTCTTTTTCTTTGAAATTCTGTTCTCTTTACTAAGGTCATGAATTAAAACAGGTGGAAAATATAAATCCATGCATTCACTGCTGGAATGAGAGTTCCCATACTCTGCATCAGCAAACGTATGCTTCCATGTGACATGATGTATGACGCTGAGTACAAGGATTGCATTCTGACACAATTCATTTACCCAGAGGTTTGATAACCATGCAGACAGGCCTTGACTTGAGTGTTCATCCTTCATAGTGATCTGTGCTGGGAGAACTCAGCAGCCTGGAAGAAAATCCCAGACTTTCTGACTATATGGAAATCATCCAGCCAAAACCCAAGGAATTAGAGGACACCTTTGGAAAATGTGGCCTTAGACTTAAAGCTTCTCAGTTTCAAAAAACATGAAAAAGGATAATTAACTATCCCTATAAAAAATTTGGAGCTCTGCATCCCAGTAAAAGTAACTCAAGCCTCTCTAGACTGAGCCAGGACTATGTAATACTGTTAGATGCTGGCCCTGCTTCCCTGGTAGGTCAGAAAAAGTGGTGAATTGCCATAACAGACAAAAATAGACCTCCAAGCTGAGAAGAAAGGAATGGTGATACTGAGATCATGCTTTTACTGGCAGAGGAAAGGAAGAAAGCCCCACTATGAACATCACATGTGCTCTGGCAAGGACTTGTGGTATTTCTCCATGCTTTCTCCTCAAGGTACTGTGAATGGCCAGCGTGAAAAAAACAGAGGGGCGCTGGCAGGTTGAACATAACAGAAACAAAGCAAGAAATAAAAAAACCCCAGTATTATCACCTAATATTTTCTGTATTGAATAGATAATTTGCACTGTTGGACTGTTAAAAAACAGCAGACTAACTATAAATTATTGGCTCTACATTGACTCTACTCTTTAGCCCATAAGATGATTTTGAGTGAGATGTTCTTAACAACGAAAACTGCTGGGGGAACACTGTTGTGACAAGTATAATTCCTCAAAGATCAAGACATGCAGAACAGGGGATGAAGTAGTTTTATAATATTGGCTTAATTAAAATTGATATTGTAGCTGTGCATTAGAACTCATCCTCCTGTAGATAAATACTCCTCCAAATACTCCAAAGTATCCTTCTATCTGCTTCCTTACCAAGGTGATACCCCTTCCCCAGACATTACTAGCCTCCTTTCATGCAGCCTCCATCATTTTATTTGTCCTATATTGCCATATTTGAATCTGGATTTCTTTTCACAGTCATCCTATTTAAATAAATATTTAGTTTTGAATGCTACAATATTGAATTATCCATGTTAAAAACTCAGGGGATCTGCAACCATATGTTACCTAAGAAATATGCTTAGAGACCTTCTGTGAAACCAGGACATTAAAATGGTCCTATGCAACTGACTAAGCACTACACTTGAAAACAGCAATTATTTTTGTATTTATAATAAGCCGTGATTGTAAGTAATGATAAAAGCATAGTCAAGTAAGCAAAACCTCCTTTCTCAGATTGCTTAAGTAATTTATACATAATACCTCTTGGGCAAATAACACTAAGAGAATATTCAAAATCTTATTTTTCCATGTCAGAACTAATTCAAAACAGCACATTGTTAATTTAATATATTTCTGTTCTGTTTTTTAGAATGGCATCACACCTGCGCCTCCCAAAAAGTGTTAGAGTATCTCATGAAAGTTTAAAGAATAAAAACTATTACTTTTAAGTCTTCCCTCAATCTAAGAATGATTGAATTAGAGCATATTTTGCAACCTTTTCATTCCCAGGCAATTAATTTTTTTTTTTTCACCTTAATTGTTTCTTGCAAACCCCTGCACTCGCGCCCTTTCACTCCCCTTAAATTGGGGGTTCCATTTCAGAAAAGGGAGCATAGGAGACTTGAGTGTGTAGCAAAATGTATCTATGATAGAAAATACCTTGTGGTGAGGAAAGAACAGTAGAAGGAAAGCTATGAGTCTGGTCTGCTGAATTTTAGATAACCTGGGGGACAAAGTTCTCAGCACAGGCTTATTGAAGATTTTTACTTTTGTATTATTGTTTTCTAAAGTGAATTGCCGGCAAGATGAGAAAAAGGGAAAGTTTGTTAAGTGTGGATGTGATACAAAAAGTACTCTTTGTTTATCTATTTGTTTTAATCCATGACTTATACAGTTTGACCTGCAAGATATAATGGTAAATTCTTTGGTTCAGCTGAAATTTAATCTCCAGGGATAACCATGAAGCAGAGTACATATAACAAAACAGACCACTGGGGTCACAGTAGACATATCTACAATAATATGATTAAATTAGAATTGAATAGTTTCATTAAACTAAATTTTATGAGAAAATTATTCTAGTTCAGAAACATTTGCATTATATTCCAAGGGAAACAAGTATTATTCACACAGTTTAATTTCAAAATTATAAAGTGCTACAAAATATAAGTATGTATTTGATTTTTGGTAGGTAGAACAGTGTAAAGGCTCTGAAAAATGAACTTTTGAGTCGCTATAAATTTATTAAAAATTATATGGGAACTCTGAAAAAGTAGGGAAATTAATTTGTTTAATATTTTTTGATCAAATATTACTAAGTGTTATATCTGATATTTGGAGCATTTAGAAGATCTCAAATGTTCTGTCTTTACCAAAGGAAGACTGTTGTATAAAATCACTTGGGCAGAGAGGTGAAGAACTGAAAAATGTTCAATTATTCAGTTGTCTTTTGATTTCATTTTAATAATTCCGAAGTAAAATTACATACAGATTTGGTGTGTTTTCTTTTGTGTATGTGTCTGTGTGTGTGTGTGTTCTTAGAAACAATACAGGAATAGCCCCAAATACTTTCTAAAAAATTAAAAAAAAAATCACAAATTCACAGTTCAATTGAGAGCTGAATCTTCTGACAACTTGTGCCTTAATAACATGGGTTTATCAGTCAAACTATTTGGAGANTCACAAATTCACAGTTCAATTGAGAGCTGAATCTTCTGACAACTTGTGCCTTAATAACATGGGTTTATCAGTCAAACTATTTGGAGAGAGAGAGACGGGGATTGCAAAACAAAGCTGAATAAATTGACTAAATTAAAAAATAATTGAAGGCATTAAAAAGGGGTTATATCTGAAATTTCCCCTTTATTTCAGATATGGATGCAAACTGAATTAAATTACTTATTGAATCTGGGAATCGCAGCCCTAATCTCTTTCAATAAATAGTTCTTTGGTCTGCATCATCTGACTGATTAGTCTCTTTCTTTCAAAATAGAAAAGTTCCATGGCTGGGAACTGATTCATCCAGTTTCTGTGGTTTTGAAAGCCTGAGGATCAAATATCATGTGGGTTTTATATGATTTAGTAGTGTATCCAAAGAACTGTCCATCCCTCAGACTATGCAATGGAGTACAAGATGCACAAAATTGAAAAGGCACGACAATATCCTACTGTGTGGCACCTTCCTTTGCCAATGCTGTATTTTATCTGATAACACTACGTGATAGTTCTTTCATGTAAATATGCTAACAGTCCACAATCTAGGGAGAAAACATGATCCTTTTCCCTTCCAAACCCCCTGGCATCTAAGAGGACTCTCTACTGAAAATAATGCAGTGTAGAATAAATAAAGGAAGGAAGGAAGTTCATGCACAAAAGAGCAAGTTTCTTAAGAGGACTACCAATAATTTCTTATTAAATGTGAGAGTGTCTTCCTCATCAGCTTTCCACTCACTAATGAAGTTGCTTTTGGTATTGATTTATAAATTGGAGGGATAACATAGTGCTAGAAGAATGTCTATATTTCCTGCAGTAAGGTATTTCAGTAATGATAATCCCTCCTCCTGTGTCAGGAAACTTCAAAAAATCCTCTTCAATAACAATCCTCTTAAAACTTCAATGTACCCTTCTCAAAGACATCTCAATGGCTTTAACCATTTATATTTCAGTTTGCACTGTGAAATACTTCTCACATATACAGAACAAGAAAAATAACAATGAAAGCAATTTGTGCAGTTGGAAATAAAAGCTCATTACATGACTCAAAAATTTGAGGGAAATTTGACCATATTTGGAAGAGCGCTTTTGATTTTCTGTCAACTTTGAGCAAGATCAAGGATCTCTGAAGTTATGTTCTTTAGGGATAAGAGGGTAAGGAAGATGAAGTGATTCGTTTCTTTCATCCCCACGTCAATTAATTACTTTATTTCTTAAAATATCAGAGGTTAAAACAGAAAAATCCTTTTCCTGAAAATTCTGCTACTGTGATGCCATCACAGAGTAAAGTGAGTCATAACATGAAAAGCCTCTACTTATCATCATACAATAATGACAAAGTTGAAACTGTGAATAATGTAGAATACATTTTTCCTATAAAGAATCAAGATGTTGGCAAAGTTTTATTAGACTCTAACCTTTGAATCCAAACTCAAATTAATTCACCATCAGAAGTCTGTCAAGGTCTTCCTGCATTTCTTGTAAGTCACCGAGCAGAGAAGCTCTGTTTCAGTCACAAATTCATTTTTTTTTTCTGGAAGAGCTGCATTTTGTTTTCACATTTTCCCGGCAAGTACATTATGATACTTGGTATTTCATGTCAGATTTAATCTGTATGTTGGCTCACAGATGATCCTGACAGATTCTCACATACTTTCTCTTGTGAGAAAAGTGTTTTAAACAGTCCCTGTTCTTGCTTCTGTCTTTGAATTGTAGCTTGGTTTTCCTGAAAACATCTAGCGTTACATAGTGTTGTACCTAATGTCTTACGTTATGTAATGTCTTACATTAATCCTAAAATTAAAATACATCCCTCAAAAAATTTGATATTCAGAAAAGGTCATTGGACTGTTACAGGAAAACCAGTGCTTACCCAAACTCTGAAAAATCATCCTCAGTTCGAAGTAGAGGGCTTCCTTGCACATATTTTCAGCTTATTCTTGTCACTCCCATATCACAGCTTTAAATCCTTAACAAGTTACTCCTGATGCAGAACAGCAGAGCGGGCTTTCTATTCCAATATTCAAGCCATGTTTTCCAAATTCCGTTTTGTATTGGTTAATAAGAGCATGAATTCTTCAACTGTTTTCAGAAAGTAAACAAATAGGACTGGTTAAAGAGTAAACCTAGTTAGTAGACAAAGGAAGATAATGGCATCCTTCAAGTATGCATGCTATTGCTCTTATTGAAGGACAGATTCCACCAAAAAAGGATTAAAAATCTGAGGTGGAACACAAAAGAGCATTAAAAACACACAGGTATGAGAAATTTACTCCCCAAGTGCCCTCTAACTCTGTAAAACTGAAGGCCATGATCGTACAAGTCTTTGCTGATAAAACTCCAGACACAAAATCCTGCTTCAGAGCATAGCTAGAAGCAGATTTTTCAGGACTTAAAACATATTCATTTTTGATAGAATTCAAAAAACCTCCATGAACCTGTAACAGTCAAAAAAAATTAAGTACATTGCTAATTTTTTCTTTTTTTTTTTTTTTCAGAGAATGATAAAGTTAATTAAAGATACTTTTCTTCTGCATTTTCTACATTTGCTTATGGTGATGCTTGCTCTGCAGACTGAAGTCTTGTACAGGGAGACTCTGTGCCCCACTAATGGGTTAACACTACATACAACCTAGAAGCAGATCTACACCTAGAGATCCAGCAGTCATTTGTAAGGCCTACAGTGAATGACCTAATAGCCCAACCTTAGTATTAGATACTGATATTCAGAATCTGGTATCCTTGCCATTTTAGTTTTACTTGGTCAAAACAGTGCAATTTCTTCTCTCAAACTCCACTACATGCTTATGCAACCTGGTTTCTACTTTGACTCCAATTTTCAAGATTTAAAGGTCAGAGGTTTTAAAGTCTCTGGACATCTATCAATGAAAATATTTAATTCCCAATCTCCTAAAATGCAGCAGATAACCTAAAAGAAAATGGTGAAAATAGATGAGCAAAAAAGATTATGCAGACAGGCGCTCTTATGAAATAGAGCAACATGGTTATTATAGTGAATTCTGTATATATATACACATCCAATACTACCCAGTTCATACCATCAATTATGTGACATGTCAAGTTAGTAGTTTCCAAAAGCTACCCCTTTGTTCAACTCCTCTTCAGAGTTTATTCTACCAACGGTTAAGAAAGATCCTTATAACACCCTTGCAGGAAGTCAGCTCATCTCAAGGCTAAGACTCAAGGTTATGATCTGTATCAAAAGCATCAGAATGGAGTCTATAGCTGCTTTTATTACTTTGAAAAGACATTCTTCCTGTTAAATGTCAGGATTCTGTAAAATGATCCCATCCCATGTAGGGGCAAAGAACAATGTGGCTCCACCACAGATAAGGTCCTGACTATTATGAAAAATCATAATGTTACACTGAATTTTTTGGGAGTGCTCTAACCTTGCTCCAAGAGAAGACTTTTGTTACCTCCTATGGATAAATACTTTAGTATTTAACTGCATTAGAGATAAATGGATGAATGTTTATTTACAGACATTTTGCAGCACTCACAGACTATATTATTTCCTACTTCCAACTCTCATTTAAGTATTCAGCATCAGCCCTTCTTCAGCTGAAGGTGCCACTTGGCAATGAGTGCTTCATGCCTCAATAGCAAGTCATAACAAAAGTGCCAGCAGTCTTCATATTATCATTTTCCTTCCTACTTGATTCAGAAATCACTCATCGTAGAACAAATAGCTGACCTGCCTCCACTTCATGTGTACTGAATCCAGACCTGGCAGTTAGCTCCAAACACTATGTGCAGAGCCAGCCCTGAATTTCTTCCAAAATAATTATGCTTTTAATAACATTAGGTAATGTCAAAGTTCTGAATAATAAGAGAACAGAGGGGAGAGAACAATGCTTAATATTGCCTCCTCTATATGTTGAACATCTATTCAAATGCCATTCTAAAATTTTAAGATAATGATGCCTCTTTTGAGACTTCATACAGTACAATTTAGCAAACAAACTTGGGAAATCGGGCATTTGGCCGGCCATAGGCACAGGCAAATACTTGATCCATAATCGCAATTATGGCATTTTCATGGATATAACTGTATACATACACATATCACTGAAAATCATTCACATTACCTTAGACTAAAATATTATCGGATCTTACAAATTAGGCTCACTGATGTCTTGTCATTAAAGTAGATGTTCTAACAAAAACTCAGCAAAGTGATTTAAAAGATTTCTTCTGTGTGGGGTTTATAGTAAGATAAAATCCCCTTAAAGAATGAAAAGTCACTATGCCATTAGGGATGATGCATCTCAAATGAGATTTAAGTGCAAGTCTTTCTGATCCTTTTGTTGCTAAAAATCCCATGTCATCACTTTCAGGAGTTATAAAGCTTCAGCTCCCTGCAAAAACTCCCTCTATTCCATTAATTTACATTTGAATAAATTTTCCTCTGCTTTTCAATTACATGTAACAGTCATTGCTTTTCTTAAAAGCCTTTATAAGTTGCAGTCAGCAATTGCTCTACTGTATTGTTAGAGACAGCTGTCCTACAGAGGTAAATGAAATGGTATTTGCCTGTAACAGCATTAGGATCATTTGGGAGGCAAAATGCTAAAATGCACTACTTTCCTTCTCTCATAATTTATGAGAGACATATTTTCACATTTACACTACTTCAAGTCATATTCCCTACTCATTTCCCATTGTAAATCCAACTTGCATATTTAAAAGGGAAAAATGTGCAGAGCACAATGCAGTATTCACTAAACACAACATAGAAATGAATAATTACCATTTCCCATTAATTTTCAGTATTTGTTGTACTAGAAAACAATAAACAACTGTATCTGGAAATACAATTTTTCTCCATATTTAGTAAAAATGTCTGTACTAATTTTCTCAGCTATTTAAATTCAATATTTTCTACTCAGCCTTACTTCATGATGAAGGAAAAACTAATTTAGAAGAAGGGAAAGGAGGAATGATTATTTCTGACAGTTCCCTTGGAGGCAAAGAAGTGTTTGCAGTATCATCTGAGTAGATCAGTGATCGTGTGGCTGAGGTAAACTAGTCGTACATGCTAGTTGAGGAGAATACCTGTGTGACAGTCCTCCATTTGCCCTGGAGTTTGATATTGGCATTCACATTGCCTGGAATTTCTGTCTGATACAGATGTCACCTCATGAACTTCTGGGAACTGGCAGGAAAATTAGTCCAGCTGGAGGTCCTGTTCTTACATTTTTATGTGGGAAATGTTCAATTATCTGAGAAAAGTGAGGACAATTTACATATAATGAATGAGACTTAGCTGTGTTGCTCTGACTTAACTGATCTTTGTAACATTTGGGCAATAAATCATCCTGTGGAAGTGAGTCTTTCTTCCTAAACTGTAAATACTTGTGGAATTACTTACATTGTCTTGGGTTTGGCTTTTCTGTGTCTGAGGTGCATACAACTAGAATTCATTCCTTCACATTTATGAAGAGAAATTTCTGTTACTAAAATCAGATGGATCACTTAGCAGCACTATTTTTCCACAGACTCCAAAAGAAGCCTCTAGTGATCAGCTCAGATGTAGACAGCTAACATTTCATCTGACAATTCCCACCATAGGAATCAATATTCTCTAATTTATTAAAGCATTGACTTCTCTCATCTGCTTCTAGCTTCTGATTATCAGAGAACTGGATATATTAAAAAGAGTGCTTAACTTTGACATGTTTGTGTTTTACTTGTGCATCATTATCTCAACTGCATTCCCATAGAAATAGCAGCTGTTCTTAACACTTTCCAAAAATTCTCTCAGTGAAGCTAAGTGTCTTGATTTTCTCAAATACCTCAAGAACTAGATAATATTTTTGATAGGTAATGACCAATACTCTGAATGCAGAATTCATACAGTTCCTGGTCTTAATAATGAATGGATATGGGGCAGCTAACATGCCTTCCCTATTAGAGGTTTGACCTAAATATCTTTTCATCCCCTTTTCCCAGCAAAATTCCAATACATATATAACCAATTATATTGCAATTATTGTAAGTAGGTGATTGTAGCTAAGATTCTGTATTAAGCCATCAGATGTTTTACAAAACAATCTCCCTAAAATAAAAATCACATTTGTTTCACTTTTAGCTATAATCAGCCAAGAAAACTGGTGGTTAACCTGTGACTGTAGAGTTTTGTATTTATATGTAGATCATCAGTTCTTCTGAGTCATTTTCTTGGTTATAACAAATACATAAACAGCAAAACTATGTCAGAGATATTTAATTCCCAAATATGGAGAGAGGAACTCCCTGGAATATCCAGAACAGATCATAGTCATGTCTTGTGTCTTTGTCATGGCAATTTCTCAGACATTCACTGATCTTAGTCAGCAACTCATTTACCTGTGTTCTGACTTTTTGACCAAGTGGACCCTACCACTTCAGTGGGTCATTTTTCTTGATCTTGTTCAAAATCCCAAAGTTAATTCTCACTGGGAGTTATTTATGACTCTTGTCAGTCCAAGTAAAATGAAAAAAAAAATCCACTGATTCAATAGCCATTATCTTTGGAGTAAATTAGAGTTGCTCTAACATTATAAAGATTGTCAGGAGATTTATTAGACTTTATTTTTCCTCCAGAAATAAGTCAAAACAAAAGTGTTCTTCTGCATATTCAGCCAGGACATCCCATTGTGTGTTGCCACAAAAGCACTTAGAGTGTGGTAGCTGCAAAATCAGAACTTCATCACTCAATGAAATAATTTTCCAGCTTTATTTACTGTGCTGGAGGGGGAGAGTGGGTGGACATCAATTTCTGCTCTATGAGAAGTACGCCCTCTCTGTACAGACCACATTCACCAAAATCAGGGTCTCTGGTCCATTTGTGATTGGTACCATAGGCTCAGGAAAACAAAATTCCAGCTGGTTGACGTGTCTACATCTTCGCTGGTAGCCTCCCCTTTACATTTAGTAGGCCTTTGTCTCATCCTTCTGCACCAGGTTGGAAATACAGATAGATATGTTCCCCTCCCACCAAAGAGTTACTATTTTCAGTGGTTTGCTTTTTACCTCAGGAGGTCACAAATAGCCTCATCGTTCCTATTGCTCCAAGCCCATCTCTGATTTTCTGCAGGTAACTTCACCTGGGCTAGTACAACATTTCATTCTACCCTAAATGGGCAACATGGGTATAAAGCTACAATTTTGTCTGTCCTTTTTTGTTACCTTTCTATGCCTACCCAGACCATTACAGGAGGACAGATGTAGGCTGTGTATTTTGGGTGAGCTACACACACACATCCTGCTGGAATGTACTTTGTTGGTTTTCACAGCACATAGCAGTCATCTAATGAGTTTCAACCGGCCAAATGTAGCCAAGCCCTTCCTTACCTGAGTGATGCTTTCAAGTAGATGTTTTCCCATGACACTCATTTGTGAGCTGCTGAAAAAAAAAAAAAGAAAAAAAAACAGAAATTAATAAAGAATTATGCACAGAGGAGCAGAGAACTGTACTATCAAATAGGTAGTACATATATTTATGTGTAATGTATTCAGATGTCACCATTTAGAGGGCATCCCGTCTAAAGCATAAATAGTGCTATACCAATCCAATCCTTGATAAAGGCAATCAACTAAACAGGAAAACCTGAATGACTCATGTTTTTCACCGCTGCTGTGATTATAATTGATTATAATACTTTCTGCCTTTCACTACCTTTCCTGCAAAAGGAAAAAAGTCTGCAATTAGCAACTTCAAAACTCCTTTCAGAGATGGGAAGAATATGGAGGTAGCTGTTATTTAATTTGTAAGTTGAATGTGGAGAAGATGACTACCTTTTGCTGTGAAATGAATCAAAATAAATTTACCATTCATTCAGTATAGATAATCTGCTCTATAAAAATAGCCTACTTATTTTCTTGTAATTTTGCCTTAATTCTTACATTCTTCCATCCAAAAGTAGCAAGAGACCTTGAATTTATGTGCATTATGTGGGAATTTGGTGAATGACACCCATTTCCTTTCAGTGTGCTCAAACCAGGGAAATACTAATAAGGCAGCAAGTTATACCTAACAATATATATCAGACTGTATCAAATGAAAGTTAAAGAAATTATGAATAAAACATCTTTGAGCTTAATATTCTTATAGTGTCCCTTGAATCAAAAATTGCCAAATACATTGAAATCTGCATTATTAACCAGCTGCCTCCTAGGACCCATGAAGTGCTCATATTCTTCATAGGCTGCCATCACACATCAATTGCCTTATATGTTATCTGGCCTTTACATCTGGTAAATTTAAAATATAACTGGCTCTATATGAAAAGCTATTTATGTGATTTGAAGACATTTGTATTCCAGTGCAAAGTGCCAGTTCAATACAAAACAGGACGTGTATGCCATTATGTACCAGCTGTCTCATCTAGCGGTTTGCAGTTGCAAAATATAAAAAAGGTCTTTATTAGTCATGCAAAAATGAGACTAGAATCCAGACAGTTTTATGCTGAAAATAATCTTTCTTGTAACAGCAAAGGAGCCATGTTTTAAGGATTTCTATGCAGAGCATTGACTGGAAAGGTCATTTTTAGAGGTCTCTGCTTGCTTTGAAACATAAATGCTCTCTGTTCTGGTATTTTTATTAGATGTTTTGTGTATGGCCAGGGAAACAAAATGTTGAGAGAGAATTATTGCACCAGGAGAAAAGAGAGATAGAAGGGCAAGACAAGACTTATAATATGGTAACCACCCCCACCTGCCACCAACCAACATCAAACCATGAACAAAGTCTTTTCCTTTTTTTAAGCTGGGGTGTGTGAGGCAATATGAAGGAGAATGTGTAGTATAGGTGCATAGAAATTTAAAATAGGTGTGAAATGACTAAATATAATTGAATTATAAATCATTAAGACATGTTATTGCAACTGTAAAATCCTAATACCAAACTTTATGTTTTAGTCCACTGTGTGGTATCATACGGTTTTAGCATCTGGTCATTCTTCACTTTATTACAGGAATTCATTATGTAATCCATAATACCCAGATTCATAATTATTTGACAAGACTATGTGAAGCCCAAACAGATGTTGTGCATTAATTTAGAACATAGAAATAAATTAGTTCGCAAACATGCTGTGGTTTTAGAGGCCTAAGAGAATGGCAGATTTATAAATGGGCACTTGCATTTTGCTATCAGCTGCTGGGTGCTATTCCCTTTGAACAGTGACTGATGACCTAAAGGACTTGATCACAAGAAGTGCGGTTACAATATAATTCGCATACTGATAGCAACTACCATTACAAACAGAAAGACATGCTACAAGATGATTTTTGGCTCTTTTAAACACCAAGATTTTTGTATGTTGTCTTAATGTACTAAGGCTAGTATTTGTGTGGTACATATGCAATTAAGACCTCCCTGAATTAACTGATTTCTTGAATGAAGCAATATAGTTCAGCATGAAGCTTATCAAGTTTTTTCAAAAAGTGAGAAACCAGTCTCCTTCAGGTGAGGAAAAGAACACCATCTAGTGAATACTCAGATTTCACCTGGTAAAACACTGGGGTAGTGAAAAGGCAAGCAAACAAAAAAAAATAGTATAAATAATTCAGCACTGAAGTAAATTTAAATTCAGAATAAAGGAAGTTTAACATGCTCTGCAATGGAAAGCCCTGTTATAACAAAATAGATTAAATTTTGTAACACCGGTTATGGGTTATACTGCTCCATGTTGAAATAAACATGGTAATATGGAATTATGAGTTTTAGTTTTTAAGAAACAAAGAAACAAGTATAATATGTTAGTTTGAAAAACTAATCAAGAAACATTTATACTTGCTCTGCAATGGTGATTGTTCCCAGCAATTACTTAGGAAAACTGGAGAAGCACAGAAATTGACACAGAAATTGACACAAATTGATAACAGTCCATAATGAAGACTGCTACAATGTGTTATTTTTATTATTGTTTTAAATACAATTGCTTAACTATTATTGAATAGATGAAGAAAGATAACCACAAACAACTAAGTTTTGATATTCTATTAATTGTATCTGCACAAATTTGATATATGTATTTTTAAAGATGTATTTATGTACATGTCATTAGGTGATCAGGATGAAAAAGCAAGTAGATAAAAAGCATTTTACAGAAATAACTGGTGCCAGACATACCTATTAGATCTATTACACAGTGTATCAAAAATATGCGTTAATTCAATATTAAAAAAACCAAAACAATATGGCCCAATAATTTTTGGTAGCTATTTCCAAATTTTGAAAATATATTGGTAACATTGTACTGCTCTGTGGTGAAAACTGCTGATTAGGTCCATAATATACTTTTCAATATTTATGTACCATGTGATTATTACATTTAGTCTTCATTTAAGACTTTAAAAAATTTTATTCAGGTCTTAATACTCACAGCTAAAGTGATCTCTTAGAAAGCTATTTAAACCACAAAGTATTGGGTTTTATTAAAAATGAACTAAAGAGATCTTTAGTAAAGGAATTAAAACAGCATAAACAAAACCTGCTATGCCTCTCTCAATTTCATCTTTCCACTCCTTTTGAAGAACTTTCCAATTGCAATGCAAATATCAACTATATCCTCAGCTGCCCTGTGATATCAGCCTACCTTGTATGCAAAGTATAATTTCAAAGCAGATTTTTCATAATGGATCCTGTACAGCTCTCTAATTGTGGAGGATTTCCTTCTTATAGTGACTCATTATCCACTCTATCATCTTTTCTCTATTGTCAGTAGAAATTTTGGCAACAATCATGCTGCTGAAATATTCAGCCTACTGTCTTTGATGATGACTAATGCTATCAGAGAGCCCCTTTAGCCTCTCTCATTCATATATATCTTCTGTTCTGTGTATTTCTCCATCTCTGATCATGTGTGTCTGTACAGCAGCTGCGAGTTCTCTGGAGCTGCTTGTTTAGCATGAAGGCACAGCACTATGGTGTTATGGTCGGGAATGGTGTTTCTTGGGGCTCTGACCCTGCACCTACATAGGGATGCTTCCATTCCTGTGTTGCAAGAGATCAAGTTTTCCTATACTTTGTCTTCTTCTCTTCACCCACCTGCCACCTTCCTCTCTCAAAATTCCTCCCTAAATGCTCATCACACCCTTTATATTTTCATTGTGATATTCTCTTTTATAATGTTTTATATTCGGTTTGGAAACATAAACCTGAAAACCTGACTAGAGGCAGGCAGATAGGAAACAATCAGGGCAGCTGTTAACTGGGAAAATACTTTGGTCCTGTGGACTTTAGAAAAAAATAGTAATCAAACTGATAAGCTGAGATTTATCAGGTTTATGGAGCTTTATTAACTGAGGTTTAAATAAAGTACTATTATTCCTGAAAGTCTGTGAGCAATTTCTACTGAAATTCTGCAACACCACCACCAGAAAATGGCATTATTCTTTCTGAATTTTGAATCTGGCAGAAATCCCTGTAAGAGCTTCTAGTTTTGTGCTGGCTATAAGGCTACATTGAGATTATCAGATGCCAATAATACTTATATCTTTCCCCTGAGGATTACTTCAAATCAGTCATGTCAAATTGATAACTAGAAAATTGTTTGTTTCAGCAGAAATAAAAAGACAAAAATGAATATTTTTAATTTCTGTAATTAAGGAAGCACTGTTAAAATGCAAACTTTTCTAAAACCAAGGCTGGCAGAGAAGCGATTTGCAAATGGGCTTAACAATGAAGCCATCTTTGAAAAGACTTTTCTAAATTAATAATCACATTTACATAATTATTTTATATATATCCCATAACACATTTAAAGTACCTTCGTCTACTGACTAAAAGATCTGTCAATTCCACATTTACTCTATCATGAAGATGAAAATTACCTGAAAAATCTTTAAAACTTTATTTTAACTGAAATAGCTGCTCACAAATGTATTATCAGCTCTAATCACCATTCCACCATAGACACCAAATTATCTTGTCACTGAATTCCAACTCCCTAATTTCAGTAAATTGACAGAAAATAATCTTATTCTTCAGTATCAAAGACAAATCTTTCCAGAGCTTGTTAAATCTAAATTATTAGTAGTTGGTGCTAAACTACATGCACACAGTTTAGGGCCATTCTGTTTGAATGGACAAACATTCTCTTCGAAATGTGATAAGAATTACAGGCTCCAAAAGAGTAAAATAATTTTCCAATATTAGGGTAATTTTGTTCCTGAATAAAATGGGGAATATAACAGTCAAAATCAGAAGGTCATGAGAGTCATTCAATATTTGACAGCGAATATCTACCACCCACAGTGAACTGGAGACAGCATAAAATTACCTCTTGGTATTTTTTTCAGGTTATCTTAGAAAGCTTAGTTTTCAAAATTTAACATGATAACTATCAGAAAGTTTGGATGGAAGCTGTATATTCCAGGATTCTGATCAATTCCTTTTTTCCCTTATACAGGCCTGGGTAATTACACTGACAAATCTGAGTACAGCTTCAAGAGCTGTAGTTGAATAAATCAGGAAAGATTATAATTTTACAGGGGCTTGCTAACAGAACAGCTGGATGTAGAAAAGGGACTAGAGGGCCAGTCTATTTCTAAAAGACACTTTGCTGATGCAAGGTGATTGGCCCACATTTTTTGCAATTTTTTTATACATAAAGAAATAAATGCAAATTCCATCAAGGCTGTGTAGGCTCATAATAATGTAACAAAAAACCTCAGCCATGCTACGGACTGCTGCAGACACTATGGTTTTGATAACACAAAACAGATCAAAATCCAAGCTGCCTAAACAGGGACTCCAAATAGACCATGTGGGAATTTTGGCTTGTACAAATGCACAGCGATGTGGCCTTGGCTGCTTGCGTTCAGAGCCATCTGTGAAGCAGGCAGAAAGCCTTATTGTAACTCAGCATGCCAGTGTCACAGGAGCTCCCGTGCCAGCCTAAGAGAACTTTAGATAGGCAATCTGCACAGCTACCCTAAGTGCTGTCTATCTTACACAAAGCAACTCTTTTGTCCTCGCTAGTCTAGCTAAAGCAGTGGATGGGCTTTGGATGAGCATTGCAATAGATGGTATGCATATGAAATGGGATGAGATGGGATGGGATGGGATGGGATGGGCTGAATGGTACACCCATGTATTCCAATATACACATGTATGGTGTGTTTGAACACATACCTGCAAAGCACACAAATTTGTATGATCAAGGAACATTTTTAAATTTTAAGGTCATTTGGGCAATTAAGAAAATCTTCATTCTAATTATCATACAGAATATTAGAATATGTGCCAGAAGTTATAAAAATCACATAGCCTATGTGTGTTTCATTAGTATGTTAAAAAGTTCTTGGTGCAAATGGATACATGTGATGTTGGCATATGGTTATCTGAAAATATCACCACTGACATATGATTTAAAACATACATATCATATATGATATCATATGATATGAAAAGCATAGGTCTCTTTCAAGTGCTGCCACAATTTTTCCTTCCTGAGAAGTATACTTTTGCATACAGTTGACAGAATGAAAATATACTATATAAAAAATATCATTATTGTGTAGTTTCAACTATGTGCAAAATCACAAATTAGGCTAATTTTATACTGGACTTTAATGAGAAATTATTCTATGCTTTTATATGTATACTATTTGGAGAACAAGGTGTGCTGATTTTAAGTTGTAACTCAGGGTTTTAATAACAAATCTCCCAGGTAAAATATTAGTAATCACAAAATAATGCAAAGCCAACAGCAGTCTTTATCTTCTATGACAAAAAGAAAGAGCATGGCACAGATCAGATGAACTAATATTGAGAACAGATGAATCAATATTGTGACTCGCAACTTTTAATGGATAAAAAGACCTTCCAGTACACTCTGGTCAATATATTATTATCATAAAATCTTCAAGCCCCATATTAGGCACCAAAAAGGACTGCCTTGGTTTAACTCCAGCTAGCACCCCACACAGGCACCCCAGTGGAATGAAGGAGAGGATCAGAAGAGTAAAATTGAGTAAACTCATAGGTTGAGATAGGGAGAATTTGATGAGGAAAATAAAAAAGAAAAATGCACATACAAGCAAAACAAAACTCAGAATTCATTCACCACTTCCCATGGGCAGACAGGTGTTCAGACATGTCCAGGAAAGCAGGGCTCCATGTTGCACAGTGTTTACTTGGGAGAGAAGAGCACCATCACTTCAAATGTTCCCATTTCCTTCTTCTCCCAGATCCCCTCCGAGCCCTTATGTACCCCCAGCTTCCTCACAGCTGGGGTGCTGTGCGGGGCAGAAAAGGCCTTGACCCTGTATAAGCCCTGTCTGCAACAATGGAAGATCTCCATGTTATGAGCACTGCTTTCAGCACAAACTGAAA
>VXBU01019169.1:16479-123598 GCA_013400315.1 Bombycilla garrulus
TTTTAGATTTCCTCTGAGTAAGAATAATTTTCATTATATTTTTCAAATTTTCCTTTCAGTTATTTTCAGTTTGTCATCACAATAAAATGTTTATTGAGGAAGTGCATTAACTGTATGAAATGGAAATGTGAAAACCTAGGGGCACAATTCTCTTCTTAATAAATATCTGTGCGTTGCCAATATGGTGTAAAACTTTTTCACAGCCAAGAGTATTTCAATTTTGATCAATCATGTCCTGGATAAAAACTTAAGCTAGCTAATTTCAGCCTAACCTTTGAGGCAAGCAGGCATTTCCAATGACAGTTATCACTCTGGAGAAGTAGGAGTATTTAGCATTTCTCGCTCTCTCTCTCTCCTTCAAGCCTATCTGTCACTTGTAGAGTACTAAATTCTTGCACTGTAGAGAGCTTGATGAACCTTAGCTTAACAAACTCTGTGTATAGATTTGGCATGCATTTTTATAAGCTGGGCTTTTCTATATTCCCAACAGCCTTTCCAGCCCCAGGTGTAATAACTTCAGGAATACAGAATCCCTGTGAATTCCCTGGCTGAAAAAGTGAGGTACTTGGCAGATGATGAGGTATATTCTAGAATCCTTATGGATTTATTCAATTAAAAAAAATATCATGAGATTCTTACTGAGGTCTGTGAGGAAAAAAAGAATTCTAATTGGGATAAGCGACAAAGTTCTTTAGGTTTAAAATCCTTAATTCATTCAATACATGGTAAAAAGATTAACATCCTTCCTGCAGTACAACTGTTTTATGCTCTTAAGTGGATTGCAGAAAAAGCAGATTGCAGATCAGATGACCCTATCTGTTCAGACAGTGGAGAGACTTTGATAAATTTCAGTTCATATTTTAGATGATAAAACAAAGACATAAGTTGGTACTGCAGCCTCCTAGCCAGAACCTCTAATTTGAAAGGAACACATAGATTTAACAATTCACTCCATGGATTTAATCCTGTGGATTTAATTTTGCAAGAATCCCAGAGAGAAAAGTTCCTTTCAAAATCTTGTTATGTGGCACAAACTCCTGGGGATGAGGGATGTGTTGATGTTCACACATTTCAGCAGTGAATGACCTTCCTTAGAACTAGGGTCAGGAATTTTATCTAAAAGTAATATATCTTGTGTAATAATGCAAAAAATGTGACCAATATTAAAACTAAGATCTAGTACTATTCAGGAGAAATTTGGAGTTCCCAAAGCCCTATGCTTCCCCTGCACCCTTAATTCTAACTGTATTAATTTCAGGAACAGCTTCTGCCAGGTAAAAGCTTAATTTAATCAACAAAGTAAACATCAACAGTGTTAGTAAGAATACGAACATTATCCCTTTATTAGCTGAGGAAATGAGACCCACAGATTTTGACATTCACAATGTCACCAGCAGCTGAGGACAAGCCTTTTTTTACCATATATTTTTACTCCTAAAAATGCCAAATTATTCACTCCTAGTGAAAATAGTGAGGTACCTTTGTAAATAGAATAACCAGAATTACCAGTGTAGATGGTCAGTACAACTGCACTGCATAATAAAATCTTATTACAAGATCCCACATGCTTTCACCAATGGTGTCCTTCCATCTCTTTTCTCAAATAAAACCCATCTCTATTTTTCAATTTCCACTCTGTCTAGATATTTTCACATACAGCTCATATGCTCCCAACAGAAAGATAGAAAACCACAACTGTTATATGTTGGTTGCACTGTGCTATGTTGTTCTGACAGGCATCCATGCACAAACTGTAAGGTCTTCTGTTAGTTTCTGGCCTGAATGTTGCTTTTGGAAGTGAAAGAAAGGAAGAGTAGTTTTGACTACTTCTCTACTGTAGCTGAGAATATACAGCTACATCCATGTGTTCTGATGAGAATATAGCTAATCCTTCCCCCAGCTTCCTTAAACTGTGCTTATATTTTTCACAGCATAAAAGACTTGGGCCTTTCTTCTAGGTCTGTGCCCAAATCTCCCCAAAAGTTAAATAGGGTGGGGTTTTTTACCTTCTTAACAAGGAAAAAGTGGAACAAACATCTATTTGCCTCAGGTATCATGTGGAATAAGAATGACAAAACTCACTATTATACTGCAGACTGTGTGAAAAAAACAGCTAGATATGGACTGTAATAATATATTCACATGGAAATAATGATGTGGTCTAATGCCTCAAGAGTTTTACCAGGCACCTCTCATCTTTCAGTATTGACACTGTGAATTAATTTTTCTGCTACTCTTCCAACACCAATAATATTGACTTCCTGGATATAAAGTCATATGCAATTTATTTAATTTTCTCAGGTAATTGTGTAGGCTGAAAACCCTGTAAGCTGACTCAGAAAGAGCTTTCTTTTTTATCACACAGATCATCAGCTCTGCATGGTACATGTACAGTTTGGAGAATGGAACTGGGTGTGTGACAGGGAAAGACTCTTAGACAGCTCCTTTTCCTCTCTGTTGGATTGCTTCTTGTTTTCCTACTTAACTGACTTGCAAATCCACTGATTAAATAGTGCCAAGTTTGTGGAAAAAGAGGAGGAGCAGAACTAAAAGGAAAGTAGACACCAAATCACTACCCCCACCGCTGCTTCCTGGCATTTTGTGAGGTTGAGTGTGGATCTACAGCCACACTACTGTGTTTCTCCTACTTGTTTCTCACTGTATTTCTGCTCTGCTGAAAATTGCCTGAGGGATGGATAACTTGGGTTCTAGTACTCAGTGGTTAAAAGGCAATGGAGGGTGAACAAATAATAGGAATTTTTGAAATAACTCCAGATAACTTTATTAAGAAACATTATCAACATTCAGACTAGCTTTCCTGAAAGATCTGTGTTTTCCAAATGTATTTTTCCATGATTTTTGTCTGCATAATTTAGTTGCATATCTCATAAACCTCCATTAAGACTTTGATAAGGGGTAAGCAATTTTTTTTCCAATGGTGGAGGTGTTTTTACAGTAAAGTAAGAGTTACACAATTTCTTCACTTGAGGAACTCTGGGTGAGGGAAAATAAACTTATAGGCAAAAGGGAACAGAGGGCAGCATTACAAAGAAAGGAGAATGTTTGATAGATTAAATAACCACTTTATTGTAAAGTGTGGAGAACAAAGCATAAAATTTTCAGAACTATGTAGAGTATTTATTTTCACTGCTAGGAAGAACTAAACTAGTAAATACAAAATAGTGATAGTGGAAAAATAATCAAGAAGTGATGAATTATCAAGTAATGATCTTTCCCTTTTTATTATTTAAAATAAACTCTTATTAGAAACTGGATCACAAAAGGAACTTCTTTTACATTCAAATACCAGTATTATTCTATAGCCAGAGAGAAAATGTTTTGCTCTTTAACTCCAGATCCAAATTAAAGACGTCAATCCAGGGTAACAACAAACTCTGTCTCGCAAGCATTTTGTTTAGCTGCAAAATACCTATTTGACATTAAGAAGACTTACATTTTGTTTTCTCATTTCATAAAAAAAATGTACTTATTATATACTGCTATTTTAGAAAACTATAGGATTTTTAGATTTCCGTAGATTTTTCTATTTGGATTTTGATATTGAATCCTGGTTACATGCTGCTAACATTGGTTTTAATCATCAGACTAAAGCTCAGGCTCCTAACTGGTCTGAATGCCAACCTGAAAAATTAGTTAGCCAGTCTATTAAGATTTCATAATTAATTTTAATTCATTATATACTGTATTATACTGTTAATTCTAATTTCATTTTTTGTTTTGAATAAAAACAGATGTTTCTAAACTCAATGGAAATCTGACACCTAGTTTTTAACTCTTTTGAAAAAAAAATTGTCTGAGATGAATACATGCATTTCTACACTGTTTTTTCCCCCGTCAGTTTAAAATTATCAGTACCTTGAGTACTTAGATCAGTAGGTGATCACAGGAAGCTAAGGAAGACAGCACCACTGGTGATTTCCTGGACCATTACATCCATAGTTCCATTATTATTGGCAGAGCTACTCAACAAATAAAACTGATCACACATATATTACAAATAGTTTGGAGTCAGGAAGAAAAAAATTTGTCAAGTTAGACTTGCAAATATGAAGGCTTATATTTTCAAATGAATTCTGCCAACATAACTTTTCAGGAATTTTTCACTTCCTGCAGAGGGATCCAGACTATATTCTGTATTATATGATGACAAAGCACATTCTCTCCATACAGAAAACATGCAAAATTTCGCTTATGCTTTTTAACAATGTTTCCATACATCTTTGAGAGTTTCTATGAGGAAAGTAATAGGATGCAAATATTAATATATATTTTGAGCCCAGAAAAATTAGTCAATAGCTCATGTTAGCATACATTTCAATAATATGATGTACCTGTCTACAAGGATACATTTTTGTTCTTTAGAATTAATCTTTTACTGGATCACAGAAACTTCAAGAACACCTATTATAGTGGGATTTGATATTTGAATCAATGGAAGCCCTAGTCCATTTACCTTTTTTTAAAACAGCATGAAAACTATCTGCAGAAAATAAGTTTACATTCCCTTTGTGACTTCTCTGTCCTACCTGTGATTTTTAAAAGGAAAGTTTATCTTTTTTAATTTTGTTCTCAGAAATAGGTCACAGTGACTTCTAGAAGGCTTAGCATTAAGGAATAGCTTTTCCTTTAGGAGATACAAATCTTAATGAAGAGAGCCAAAAATGTCTTACTCTTTAGAATAGGTTTATTACTGATTTATCAGTTCATTATCCTCCTAATTTCCCCATTTATAAATCTGATTAACTCTTGGACTATCCTCATGTCACTGTCTATGAGATATTACATTAAATCCTCTGATGACTTACTAAGATCATTTCCCTGACTTTCCTGAACTGTATAGATATTTTACATGCCCTGAGGGAAAAAAATATAAAAAATACAATAGTATAGATTGAAGGCAAAATAACTCTAAATCTATTTAGGACTATTAGTCCTAAAATCTTAAGAAAATCACTTTAAATAACAAGAGTGTTGGTACATTCCTAGAGATGTTAATATATTGGGCCAGAATCTCCCTCCTCACTATGTTGGTATTAACAGCTATTTAAAGGTAGTGTTATCAAAAGGTGAAAAGTGTTTTTCTGATTTCACATCCTCTTTAGTATCTGTATTTCAGGAATGGAAGAAGGGGAAGAAGAAAAGAGATAATGATACATTTGCTTCAAAGCCACTGATATTTCTTTTTTACTCCCCTCATCTTCCCCTTCCCCAGTTTTATAGCACTATTTGTTAAAAAACAAGGCCTTTTCTTCTAAGAGAAGACAAAGGAATAAAATGCCTTGGTGATCCAATTCAAATAAATTTCAGGAATTCTTTATCATAAACAAGAACAGACATTATGGCGTACTTTGCATAATTCTGAATTAGATCTAGTTTTTCAGCCAAAGAACTTAGGCTGCTACATTAAGCTTAAACAGCATAAGAAATTAGAGTCTTCTCCATTTATTTAGCTTCACTTCAGGGATGGTAAAGTGCTTTGCTAGCTTTTCCATTTTTGCCATTCTAAATAATTAATTGTTTTAAATGCCATTTACATTTTCTGATGTATTTAAGCAATACTTAAAATTTCATAAATAATAAGCATGCATAATTTGTGTTTCAATTACTGAATTCATAATCTCCCTGAATGCTATTCAATGCATTCCTAATGTACTTTTGGCCAAAAATTCCTAAATAGATGGCTTTCTAATTTATATTATTTCCCCTGGAAGTACATATCTCAAGCTTTTCGTCATCCTATAGTGGGAAATAAAAACAATGTGCTGGCTGTATATATTTATATTTATATTTCAGGATTTATAGCTAATTGCATTTATAAAATGCTATTATAGCCATATTTTCCACTCTATAACTACAGAGCAATTGTTAAATATAACTTAAACTGCTTCAATATTCATTAGAATGGAAATTAGTCGTTAAAATTTGCTACAGTGAATCTGGTATATTCTACAAATACAGTAGTGCTAGCTCCTAATCCTTTCTAGTCAAAGATGACAACTCACAACTTTAGTCTGTGTCTCTATTCCACTTTGAGAATTACTGGAAGTAAAACCATAAAAGCCCTGTGTCCCTACTGATGAGTTGTTCTGGTTTATCCCCAGCCAGCAGCCAGGCCCCCTCAGTCAGTGTCAGTCAGTCAGTCAGTCAGTCAGTCAGTCAGTCAGTCAGTCAGTCAGTCAGTCACTCACTCACTCACTCACTCACTCACTCACTCACTCACTCACTCACTCACTCACTCACTCACTCACTCACTCACTCCGCCAGCAGGATCAGGGAGAGAAATGGAAGACTAAAAGGTAGAAAATGCATGAGTTAAGATAAAGACAGTTTAACAGGGAAAGCACTAGCTGCACACTCAAGCAAAGTGAAATAAAGCATTCATTCATCACTTGCCATGGGTAGCAGGTACTCAGACATCCCAAGGAGAGCAGGGCCCCCTCACATCTATCAGTGACTTGAGAAGACACATGTCAATTTAAATGTCCCCCTCTTTCCTCTTTCTTCCCCCACATTATACACTGCCCATGATGCCATGTGGTCTGGAATGTCCCTTTGGTCAGTTTGGGTCACCGTCCCAGCTGTTTCCTCCCAACCTCCCAAGCTCACCGAACCCGTGCAGCAGTACCAAAAACAGAAAAGACCTTGGCTCTGTGCAAGCCCTGCTCAGCGATGACAAAAACATCTCTGTATTATCAACCCTATGTTCAGCACAAATCCAAGATACAGCTTCATACCAGCCACTGTCAAGAAAATGAAACTTTACCCCAGTCTAAACCAGCACACATAGGCTGCAAATGAATAATTTTTGGACTTAAATACTTAAACTATGAGTTTAACAGTGGTTACTGTGGAAGCTGTATTGGCTGTTATTGATAAAACTAACTGCTTAAATATTCTATTGTTATCTCCTTTCCCCTTTAAAAAGTTCAGCCTGCCTTCTTTCTTTTCATGGTTTTGAAAAGAAGCTGTTTCAATGGGGATACACCAAGATCAAAGGATCTCTAAGTCCATTATATGTCTGTTATAAATGTATTAGGACTGATTCAGAAAATTTGGAGAAGCAACAGCTTACAGTAACTATAGTTGTCTTGTACTTTTACTGAGGCAGTCACAGTTAATAATGGCAGACAATACAGCAACTTGAACTCGCTTAGGGACTCCATCAAATGGAAACAGGATGACGTTTCTACAACTGGAGTACTTGGTAGAAACCACTCCTGAATACCCTTCATAAGCTTTCTGACCTTAGACTTCCTCTTTGGATTTTGATGGGGTTTTTTTGTTTGTTTGATTTTGCTTTATTGTGCTTGTTTGTTTGTTTTGATTATTAAATGCTCATACTGGTTGAAGTGAGAAACTGTGAATGTTCATTAGAAATCAGTCAGGAATCTCCAGTGATCAGGATCAGGTACACACACATTTATAGTGAAAGCACCATCCGATAATTGTAACAGATGGCCTTCGGCACCTAATGCTTAATTGCTCTGGTCTGTTTGAATCTTCAGTGAACAAGTAATTCTCTCAATTTAAAATAAATGTAATTGCTAACAAAGCCATATGCAACCTGCACAGTGAATGGTTCAGTGATTAGTGACTAGAATTTCACTTAGGCAACGATTCATAGTGGAAGCTCAAGCTATCAAAATAATTCTGATTACACTGCTCAGTGCAAGGATCAGACTTAGGCTGAGGGAATTAATTTGATTTCTGTGAGACAGAGACTAATAGCAGCTCTTTTTTTACTGATGTAATTTACTATTGTCAGATATTTACTTTATTGCAGTTATTTATTAACAAGAGGCTAAAGGTAGCTTCATTTCAAAAATTAAAACCAACTATTAAAAACAAGCCCCCAAAGCAATGTACCTATCATACACATGTTATACTAATATAAGTTAATCTTCAAAGTAAACCATATGCTACAAATTTTAAACGTAGGGAACCACATCACACACACATACACAGAATCACACAGAACCACTAGGTTGGAAGGGACCTTTAAGATTGAGTCCAACCTATTCCCTAACTCCTCAACTAAACCATGGCACTGAGTGCCACATCCAATCTTTTTTTAAACACATCCAGGGATGGTGACTCCACCACATCCCTGGGCAATTCCAGTACTTTATCACTCTCTGTAAGAAACTTTTTCCTAGCATCCAACCTAAATTTCCCTATTTATATAAACTACTTATTTTTTTCAGTCAATTTAAAACAAAAACAAAAATGAACAAAGGAAACCAAGAAAAAGAAAGCTTTTTATGTTCATATCTCATCAATACCTTGTAGATTACAACAGCATACCCTTCACTCATTTGGGGTATCATAATTATGCAAGTCTGAGAGTGTTTTACTTTTCTCCTTGTTTTGTCTTCCATTAAAAGTATTGAAAACATTGAGAAGCCTCAAAAAAGGAAGCTGTTAAATGATAAATTTTGTAATACACTGCAACGTTAACCTTCCACATCCAACTGGAAAATATTAACCTCAAGAACTAAAACAATAATTGAGAAAATAATAATAACAACAAATCATATACTTGGATGCCTCATTATTTCAAGTTTAGTGGGTTATGTAAAAGAATCTGTTTTCTACAACTGCAATATGTCATCCATACAAAGAGATAAACTGATATTTGTATACTAATGAAGGCTACCTAGACAAGCTTTACACCCACATGCATTACCTCATAACTCTGTGAACATTCAATAACACAGTTGAATATAAAATACATACAACTATATAAACATGAAAGAATATGAGAATTGTTTTAATTACCTATGACTAAATATTTGTTTTGACGTTTAATTTCCATAGATGCCTGGAGTAAATTATGGTTGTGGAAGGCAAACAACTTACACTGGTACATCTGGTACAGAAATTTTCCAGATTTTTGTTTCTGTCTCAAGTGGAAATACAAATACACCACCCCATGCCTGATACCTCTCCCCCTAAAGTTAATGCAACTTTTTAGACATTCAGAATCAACTGAGTCCATAAACAGAAATTGCATTATCTTACACAAGATATCTAATAATAAACCCCTCATAACAAACATGTACTTGCTAAGCAATGAAAAGTGGTGCTTGAAAGAATACTGACTTGAATGAAACACTCATCCTTTAAAGCACAGCAGTGTTTGGGAACAGTACATTGGACCTGTGTTAGTACATATGTGTGTTTAATGGGAAGGCTGTAGCTGGTCAAAGAGCATTTGAGTCACAGAAAGCATTGGAATTTGTATAGGTCCAGTACATGCCTTCCTTGATAAAGCTGTGATGGCTTTAAACACGTTTAGCAGTGGCAGAACCGAATTCACATGACCTTGTTCCTCATCTCCTGAGCAGGCTTGAGTGAGAACACACACAGCCTCTCTGCCTGAACCAAGCTGCCATACATAGCTATATGAGGGACAGCTGAAAGCTATTTCACCCTTCTGCAGTGATGCAGCTGTTTAAACCAAGCAGGAGTCACAGTTTACTGCTAATGTGCTTAGAAGTACTCTGCCCACCTGTTGCCTTGTTAGAGAAAATGTTGAACACACTAGAAAGGAGCTATTCTCCCCTAAGACTTTTAATTATACTTTGTGTTAATTATGAGTACAGTTCGTAGTCAATATTTCTATTTCAGTATAAAGTTACATCAGACAAACAATGTTCTCTATTTGGCAGCATCTCAATTATGGTATAGACAGACTGCTTGAGAAGATGATAAATGGATAAGAGCATTAGGCATATGAAGTAAAACACAGATCAACAAATCATCTTTATATAACTGTCAAATCAGCTTCTGCCAGACAGTTGAGTGACTATTTCCTTAAGGAGAAGTTTCTTTTGGTATCTTTCACAGAAATCCCTGCACTTGCACAGCGGTTTAAAAATACCAGGTACCTAGCACAAGTTGGGGATGTGAACGTGCAGAGTAAGGTCCTACCCAGTGAGTGGCACATTTAAATGCACAGTTGTTTGAAGGAATCCACATAAAATTTGCTGACTCTCTAACTGCAAATAACCTAGAGTAATAACGTTAAAGTGACAAAAGTGTACAAAAAATCACACAATGAAAAGCCAGTGTCCATAACAGAGATAGAGGAGTCCTGAAAATTTATTCAAATAATGGGAGAGAGTCCACTGGGACACATCTGTGGAGTTTTCTCTCTCGATATTTTGGAGGTGATATACCCAGGAAGCTCAGAGAATAAGGCAAAGACGCTGACTCTATCTCAGCACAATGGGAACAGAGAGCAGCCTTTGTTTTAGAAAACAGCTCTCCACAGTTGCATGGATTAACCAGAGATGGCAGTGCCTCCCTCAGCTATCAAACCAGTACAGGGAGAATGAACACTTCTTCACCCATTACAAAGGATCAAACCCAATCAGCAAACTAATTTTGAAGAAAGCAACTGGCTTGAGCTGGTTTCAGCCCACATATTCCCTCTTGGCATGTGGGGACACCCAGTGTTGGCAGAGTGAATGTATCACAAAGACTGGCAATGGGAAACACATTTATGTTGCATTTCAACTTTCAATTGTGTATTACTATTGCTGTATTTTGACAAGTGTAACCTGAAAATGTTGTTTTTCAGTATATATTGTGTCACTCTGCTAAATCAGAAATCCAGTGTAACAGAACCTGGGGAGAGCATTTGACTACAGCAGTCTCACTATCCTATTCTATTTTAATTGGTAGAAATTAAATTATATTCCTTCAGATTTAGTGTGTTTTGCCCATAACAGGAGCTGGTAAGGGATGTCCCTGTCTGTACTTCAATGCATGAGCCCCCCTGTCCTGTTGAGGAGAGCAGGTGAGTGGGAGTCTAGTCAGCCTAGGTCAACTCACCACAGGTACCTCTACTGAAACAGACAAGTAACCAGTCATTGTTTAGTCTTGACTTATTAATTTTCAGAATAATAGCGAAATTTTGTAGTTGCAAAGGGAACAATATGACTTGCTAGCTAATTCTGAAATGAGAGTGTAAACCATTCAGCAAATACTGTTGTGATTTTGCTGTAGAAAATCTATTCCACCATAAGAGTTCCACTGCTTTGTACTTCAATCCATACAAAGGGAAACGCAAATAAGGCTGTAAGAAGACTCTGTACCAACTCCAGAAATTAAATGAGCTAACAGTGAAATATCACTGCATTTCTTCCTTGCTCAGGACCTAGGGATATTGTATCTGACTACTCAAAATGGGATTATAAATCATGCTGTAGAGACTAACTAACCCTCACGAATCATTCATTGATTTAGAGCATTTGTCTTCCTATGGGTAAGATTCCATAAGTAACAAGACTTACTGGGATATACATATATTAAAAAGAAAAATGCTTTAATGCACAGGTTAAGGTGAATGTTCACTCTAACACAAAATGACATTAATGCTAGAAAATCCATATCAGTCTAACTTACATCTAAAATTCTATTACTACATTATTGATTAATCACTTGAACTTTAAATTTAGCTGAGAATGATCTGAATGATTCAAGTACTTTATCAATTTATTTTAGAATACCTTGCCTGTCAAAATGAAGGGACTGGAAGGTGTTCTTTACTTGAGACATAAAATTGTCTTTTACATAGTTGCCTGTGAAAGTACAAGGTACAATCTTAAATTTATGTTACAAAACCAATAGGCATTTAAATAACAACAGCAATATATCAGGTATTTCATATTTCTTTCAAAAATATACTCTTATAGCAAATAATTCTATATTTTTTTATTTTACTACTGTAACACACATTAATGAAAGCAAAAACTTTCTAATGCACTACTAGATCTCAACAGAATCCATATTCAGTGTTTGCTGAAACTGAGCATCCATAGGAGAAGAACATGTACTACCAAACCAAGCTGCAAGTAACAACTGGAAGTTGTTCTAGCTGCTTTTTTCTAACCTATCTGCCAAAAATCTCAGTCATAGAAAGAATTTATCTTTAGTATCGTGTCTTATCATGTCAATTAGTATCATGTCAATTCCTCCATCTATTTAGTAAAACACTGTATCATCTAAACAGTAGGCAGCTCACTAGATCCCAAATCATGGAGAGAAATGAAATATTTCTCTTACCCTGGACTTGTATTCAGTATTAAAATTAGGAGATTTTAAGTGTATTGATTTCAGTTGGGGTCCAAATTTAGCCTGATGTGATTCATACAAAGCAGGATTTGTATGAAGAGTTTTACTGAAACTTTCTTGATTGAGAAAAAAAGAGCAATCAGATAACAGAACAAAATTAAACCCAGAAAGTAAGGATACAATTTGAAATACTGTGCCACCATGAAGATAGAAGGAACAAAATATGATTTAAAAATATTCTTGAGTATGCTTTTTAAAGAGAAACTAAATGAACAAATAAACCACTTATCTGTGTCATGACATCATCTTCCTCTTAGGTACAAAAAAAAAAAATAGTTATCAGCAAAGAGATCCTAACCATTCTTCCTGGAAAACATCAAGAATTATTAACTTGATAGTTGGTCTGGATGGGCTAAATTTTTTTACGCTTCCCCTGACTTGAGTAAATTGTATAGATTTCTACTTGTGAAAATCGTTTGCTACATTTGGGTTTCTTTTTAAATGTGGACATAATTCTTAATTTTGCACACAGTAGAAAAGACATTGAACTCCAACTCACACATTTTTACAAAGAGAAGTCTTTAATGTGCACTTGTGCATAGACATGCAGGAAAGCATTTGTGTCTTCTAAGATACTGGATGTACAAACAAAGCAGCCTGTAAGATTCACACTCAAATATTTAATTTAGCTCTTGATGCCAATCCTTTTCAGACACATCTCCCATTAAAGGTGGGCAATTTTTCCACCATCTCAGCATCTCAGAGTGGAAAATCTTTCAGTCAGGTGATCAGGAATCACTATAGTTATCTAAATGACACCACCCCAAAATGTGTTTAAGATAAAATGAGGCCTCATATTAACGGAAAAGATTTTTTTTCAAATTTACAGTTATATCACTGACAGCAACTGAAATTAAGTTACTTAACAATTCACAAACTGTTGGGATAAAGCTTTTCTTGCTAGAATGTGTATTATTTATGTTGTAGATGACTAAATTATTTATCTGAAAAATACTGTTTCAAATTTATGTTGAATGAATCACATTCCATACACTTAAAAAGTTTTCTCTACTGCAGTGTGATACCCATGCTGATAAGAGATTCACCTAAGGGAGTCACAATTTGCAAGATTCTGGGAGAGAGGATTTATTATTTTGCCCTCTAGCAGTAAGTTTTATATGTACTTCTCTAAAAGATTGTACCCTACATGTACTTCTCAATACATCGCAACCGTATTTAAAGATATGATTTATCTTTAACCGACTGTTTCAACAGATCACCTAAATTATATGGCTAGACTCTAATTATCTTTAGGACAAAACACATCTGATTTTTTTTTTATTTGTAAAGCGATGTGATGAGTATATGTCCAGACATTGCTTTGATTGTGTCTGATACCTGCTCATAATTTTACTTTCCATGCAGATTTTATTCTCCTCATTAAGTTTAACTGAGGCTGGAGAAAAAAGAAAACTTATGTTACTGTCCTGAAAACAAGAAAGGGACAAAAAGCATTGCCAATACAAACAAGCATTTAGGAGCTGAGGAATTTTGCACCATCAATTATCACAGGTGAGACTGAGGTGATTTAATAATTATACCCCAGGTTCTCCTGGGCATATAATCACAAAAAAACCAAGAAGCTCCAGTTGACAACCAAAGCCAGTCAACTTAGTCTACTACCAGTGACTAATCAAACTGAAGAATGCTGGATTTCACAAGCATTTTGGAACTATCTTCAGCATAACAGCAAGATGAGAGTCAATATTTCACTGAGATAGAAATAAGAAAGCAGCTGCAGTGCTAAGCAACAGACCACAGTGCTAGGCAACAAACCACAGTTTGATGATTTGCTCCCCAATTACGTCTCTAGTACCTCCCAAACATGCAGAGAGTTGAAACTCAAAATTTCTCCTACTTTCTGTATTTGATTCTATTTGTATTGGCAGAAATCAGTGTAAAATGGGCAAAAAATATAATCTAAATCTAAGGCAAGGAAATAAATGTTAAAGAAGAAAACTAACAAAAAACTGAAAATAAACATAAATGTGATTGACTGCTGTATAGTATACTTCTAGCTTGGATATTATATCAAATATATTTTCTCACATGTAGACACTCACAAAAAGAGTTCTTGGGTTGTTTTGAGGTACAATAAACATCACAAGAAGGAGGTACTAGTTGTGAGCTATCTCTTTGGTGAGATACTTCTCCAGCAGGCAGCAACTGGTAAACAGTACAATCAGGGATGTTAGGAACTTCCTCCCAGCAAAAAGGTTTATTTCTTGAAAAACCTCATATACAGTGATTAAACAACATGATTATTTCCATTAGTCAAATGTAATTCAGGTCTGAGTTTCTAAAACAGATCCTAGACCTAGCCAACTTTAGGTTAATTGTCTCTTCTGCACAAAGTTATGACAATTCTTAAACTCTTTGCCATACTTAATCACCATTTAGTTCTGGGACTCAGTTTGAAAACTGTCCTTTGGTATATTTTTTGTTGTCTGTCAAGCTGCAATCAGTTTATAACATTAATTCTATGATAAAAGCAAACTTTGCTATGAAGAATTAAAATACAAGTGTCTTCCATATGTATTGCTATGTAACCAATATTGTAAGCAATGGACAAGAGTGAATATTTTTCCTCCTCAGAATCACAAAATCAGAGTTAGCCTCCAGAAAAGGAGACATTACTATACCGTATGATTGTAAACAAATCTAAAACTTTATTTTATATATTCCTTTAATATCTTTGTATTCATAAAGGATACAAGCAGGTAAAAATATAAGTTGACTGCAGTTGATGCTGACAAGAGCAAGGCCAAACAGAATTATCTTTCTGTGAGGCCAGCCTGTGTAAACATATGGAATTCAGCTATTGACACTTGTGCTGAAATGGTAACTCTGCTGTTTCGTTTCTTGGTTTGATTTTTATAAAGTATTTATTTAAGCATGTTTACACAGCTTGGGGATAATTATTTGCTAGGAAGTTACATCTTTCCAGCTCTTCTATCTTACTTTCATGCTTGTCAGGTCCTCCTATCAACCTCCTCCTACCTTTCAGAGTAGTGTTACTCCATATTAAAGTCAACCTGCGTTTATATTGCACAGTATTTTTGTTCACTGCAAATATAGGAAATATGCATAAATAAATGTCTTGCATAGGATTTTGCTTGTTCTTTACATTGAAGAATTTCTAATTGAAGGAGATATATATTATCTTCAAAAAGTGCTGTTGAAATATTTTTAAATTATAATTATTTTTTGTCTCCAAATGAGTTCAAATGTAAATGCCAAGTATTTTACGGAACAAGATGTTTTTACATTGGTCTGTGGTTGTTAGCGAACTAATCACAGGACAGGAGAACAGTGATTATCAGATATTACATTTAATAAAATGCCAAGTTCATAAGGCTCCCATAATTAGAACTCCAAAACCAATTCCCATTAATTTTATAGAGTTTCAAATGATACTGAAATACTATTAATGATAATTTCATCCAAAGAAACCCAAACAAACAAAAGACTGAGTCTTTCCTTAAGGTTTTTCAACACTGCAGGGGACAGAGGAAATCCATCTGCACCAGCTAAATGAGAATATCACAATATTTTTTTCTAAAATAATTTAGAGGAGTAAACAAAGAGAAAAAATTACTATTAAGACAATGGTTTTGAGGAACCTCCCTTCAAAAGAAATAAAAAAATACAACAAAAAGCAAAACCACAAAAACCCAGTAGTCAAGTACATGGTACAATAGTACACACACTGAGAAATTCTGGGGCAGAATCAATGGCAAAAAGACAAGTTTTTCAGGGGGTTGGAAATACTTGAACATAGGAAATAAAGTATTTAACATGGAAACTCATTTAGAATGCAAAAAAGTATGAAAATTATATTAAGAAAGATATAAATGTGTGGATAATGATTCTAGACACTGTGGAAATTAAACAGTCATAAATTTTCATTTACAAGAGAAATAAACCAGGAAATTACTAATAATCTAATCTGTTAAGGTCAAAACTCTTTAAATAACTACATAAACATAGAAACTTAGTCCAGGGTTGGCAACAGTACTAATTTTCTTAAAGAATCCATTTTAAATTAAGATATAGTTGTGCTTTTGAAAAGCCTTACCTTGCAAATTAACTCAAGAATAATAGCAATCACAAACATTTTATCATCTTGTTATACAATCTGTTTTATGAGAATGGGAAGCTTTACTTTTGATGAATGCTACTGCCCACATGACTAAAATTTAAACAGTGTTTTGGGGAAGGTACATGATTTTATCCAATAAATACTAGTTAAGACTACAGAAATGCTGATCATGTCTTGTTGCAAAATATTATTGAGACAAAGCTGGTATAAAGGGAGAACATGTGAAACTTACAGAAACAGGAGTTATTTTTGGTAACATAACTGTGTATTCTTTGGTCTTTTAAAAGTTCATCTTTGATTAGAATTCAGCAACAACTTCAGTTTAAAATAAAAATTAAAAAAAAAGGGACAAGGTTAAAATGGGCAATGAATCCAACCTTTTCAGTTTCATTTATTTAAGACTCACATTTGAGAGAGGAACTCCTACTCTGTAAAAATGAACTCCATTAAATATAAACAACATGATCATTGCATTTTTGCTGTGTCCTCATTAAAAACATACTAATTTCATTAAGCACAGCAAAAACATCACAAAAAACAGACCAAACTAAAGGGGGCCAGGTGAAAATCTCTCAGCAATATTCATAGAATAACTATTACATTTTATAATTAATTTTAACTGACTTCATCCTTTCAAATACATCTTTATTAATCCATATTCCTTCTCTGTACTATAAGATGCACAAAAAAAACTAGTGGGAGAATATATCTTATATGTGCATTTATTACTTCGCCAGAACACAAGCAACTGGTTTCTGATACTAATGGGATAGCTCATAAAACACAGTGTCTGCTGTGCTTCCTTTTTGTATCTATTTCTTTCTGTTCCTAATGCTTCTGTTAAACTCTGGATTCCATTTCTCAAGCTCTTTACAATATGTGGTTTGGGAAACCAAGGTGTATACATTGAGGTGGACTATTAGATGCAGTCAAGACATGGACAGAGAATTCACTGTAAGTTAAAGAAATAAACAGAAACTCATGCAATTGGTTATCTTTCTCAACACAGATCTTAAAACTAGCCTTTACTAAAAAAAAAAAAAATTTTTTCCTGGATGCAGCACGAATAGAGGCACATCTTCAGTACTTTTGAGGGTCTTTGGTGTCCAGACCTCAACAATGAAAAAATTCATTATGCTTTTATAAACTATTAAATATGGCTTTGGATTCTGGGTCTCAACCCTATATTTCAGAGAACTGAATTTTTGAAGTTTAGTTCACATTTTTCTTTAATAAGTTATATGCATTTACAAAAAGGAAAGTGGTGAACTAGTTTTCAGTAAAAGAATCAGAGATATATATGCATCTTAATCTGTTTTTTTATTTTTTTTAATTATACTTGGATTTTGTGGGACCATACTGTTTTCTTCCAGGTTGGAGCACATAATTTCAAAGTTAGCTGCCATTTTTTGTTTGTTTGTTTACCTAGTAAATCTATTGCTCAATTTTTTGTAGTTGGCCAACATCTTACAGCTGGCCAACCCACTTTCTATTGTCTTTGCTAAGTTACTTGTTCAGAGATTTTTATCAAGTAAGGCTAAAAGCAACCAGAGAATTCTAGTATTTTCAGTTTTCATTAATTCAATAAGAATTGCCTTTCCCTACTTACAGATTTTTTTTTTCAACTTATTTGGCTTACTTCTGAGTTCTGTTATGGGATTTAGAAGGTATCTGTATTGCTTTAAATTCATTTAGTAAACCCCAAGAGAGTTTCAGAGGCAAAGCTTCTTAGCAAAGGATTGCAGACTTATTGATGAGACTAACTTCAGCTAAAACTGTCACAACGCCTGCAGTTCAATACAGTTTAGCTACTCAGAGAATTTAAACTAATTTATTTGACTTAATATTTATCAGTTCATTTAAGTCATATTACATAGTATGCAGTGAAGACTTTTTATGGACACATAGGAACGTGTAGAGCACCTTCCGGATCACCAAGACAAAATAAACTAAACCAGCCAATTAAAAGAGACATATGTATATGTATATGTATATGTATATGTATATGTATATGTATATGTATATGTATATGTATATGTATATGTATATGTATATGTATATGTATATGTATATGTATATACACACACAATGTTTTAATGTTTTAATGTGAGATATTGTTGTGCTGATTAATCAATAGTTTAGACACTAATAATCACAACCATTTATCTAGAAGCATCAATTTAGCAGAGAACCAAATGCATTTGAAATAATCTAGAAGATGAAACATATTTTTTTCACAAGCTGAACAAAAAATAATTAAAATACATGGCATCAGTATAATAAAGTACATGGTACCAACCATCTCTCTGTTGGGGATAAAAATTATGTGGTTACTAACCCTTCTCTGGCAAAACATGTGCCATTTTGTAATGGTCAAACTAGAGAGAAAATATAGGTAATTTCTTTTCATATTTATTTTTTGTTGCTGCATAGCACATACAACTGTTTTACAGTATCACATAAGTAGGTTTAAATAGTCATTAAGTATCATTATACACATAGAGATTTGAGTAAATTACTCAAGATTTCAGAGAAAATGGGACAAATATCCAAAAAGATATTCCTCTTCATGCTTCATACTTATATTTCTCTTCATGCTTAAGAAGGTCTTTCTCAAAGTACTGTCTTGCACTTTTCAATTCCTGTGCATGTTACTGAAAAATCATTTTGTATCTCAGNGATATTCGAAAATTTTAAATTTTTTTTTCCCTGAGGTTCCCATACCTCTGGATATGCCCCATTACTTCAAAGGCCAATGTTTTAATCATAATAACAGAAACAGACACCCTGTCTCCAGGACTAAAGCTCAGACTGGAGCTCAGACTTCAGGCTCAGTTTGTCTTCTCCCTCACACAGATCACTGATATTGAACCTGAAAATGCAGTTGTGCATCCTCAATGAAATAGCAGCTTTCCTTTTAAAACCTGAACTTTGAAAGTCCAGGAAACAGGCACTTTAGAAAGTATTTAGAACTTAAAATATTTTGTGTGGATGCATTCTGTAGTCCAGATACAGCCAACACTCACAAAATCTTGCAAGAAGGACAAAATATGACACATCTATCACAAAAATATCCTGACATCTAAACTCAGAGAATTATCTTCACTTTTTTAAATAAATAAATTATTTTTTAAGCATAACTCAATAAAAAATATATAGTGGGGTCTATTCTTAACCTCAGCAAGGGATATTTTGATAAGAGGATGTAACTGAATTTCCTTAAAATTACTGAGGGACTTCGGGACCTGCTGAAATTATCTCGCATGTTTAATTTTCCATTTGGACATGAAGAGCTGAATATGAATCTTCATAGAATTGAGGAACGTACTGATGGAAGAAAAAGCCCTTAAGTGTCGGCTTCCCTATGGAAAACTATTCTACAGCCTAATGTATCTTCCTGTCAGAACGTTTTTCATTCTATTTAGTAGAGGCTTTTCTGCTCCCAATTCCATCATATTATTAATATATATCTTAATGTACAACATTAAAACCACTTCTAGCCTTCTTGACATTTACATAATTATATTCTTATGGACGCCCTTTTGAGTCAAAGTGAAGGTGTCCCTATTTCACTACTAAAAAGTTTCCTTCATTCTGTCTCTTCAGTGTTTTTCTCTTCCTTTCTCTTCCCCATTAAAAATAAATTATCTCCCAGCACAGTCCTTTTGTCCTCTTCAATTTCTTCTAATGTTTGTTGCAAGAAATAGAGGTGCCATTTCCCTCATATATGATGGAGCTTTTAATCCATCCCTCTGTTTCAACAAAGGAAGATGAAATTTTGTTGTAGAAACTCCTGCATGGCAGCATTGGATGCTCATGCCATGGGTGCAGCAGTCCCCCTTGTGACACTATCTTCAACAGATGCTAATGGAAATTGACAGCTGCAAGTGTTAGTAGGCAGGCAATCTATCAGGTAAGAAATTCACCCCCTGGACAATTTTCAGCTTTCATTCTCTAGTTTCACAAACTTTTCCGCTCTTTATTTGTCACCACTCATGAAAGAAAACGCCAAAACCCACACAACCAGTCAATTAGCAAAAAACCCCAGCAGAACAATTCCAGAATATGGAAGAGGTTTTTGACATGCACTTTATCTTCTGGAATTTTGGTGCTTTACTAAAGGTTGCTTACTTTGGTAAGCTTACAATGCATTAACTTCCTTGCAGGCACTGAAGAAATGAAGCACAAGTTTCTAATCAAATTGCAACATTATTTAGATATGGGAGGTAGCAAAAAAAACATATATCAAAATCCTAATAATGGAAATCAAAAGTGAATATAGCATCATGCAAATTCAAATGCACTGCTGAAATCCTTACCTACATCAGAGTTAAGAATCAGTGATTTTCTTTTTGAAGGGCTTTTTTCTCTTTAAAGCTGAAATACAAAGAGATGATACAAAGATGGGTTATTCAGCATCACTTAAAAATTCCAGTTACTTGTATAATATATATCTATTACACATATTTTTATTAGTTGCCCAATTTATCCTTAAAATCATTGACTTTATTCTCCATTTATTCATTCAGATGAACTTGTTAAAACAGCAGCTCTTTTGAAGACTTAAGAGAACTAAAAGGCCATCTTTAGATAGTTGCACTCTGACAACTTGATCCTAACGATAAATGTAGAATATTTCTTTATTCTTTGAAATAAATTATGCCAAACAAGCTTCTCTCTGACTAACATAGAAGCATGCCAGCTGGTCTGGTATTTCTCTGAGGTAAAGCATGTACAAAGAAATCAAGGACTAATCTAGCAAGGTAATCATTTTTGCTTATGTCCTCAGAAATGATTTAAATGTAGAATACTCACTCTAAGCTTGGGTGCACCTTCAAAGAGTGTAATAATAGCTAGCAAAAAAAATGTAAAACACGAAATTTGTTGTGACATGTATCTCATAGATGGAAATGTTCTCTTACTGGATTGTGGAGACTGTACTTGAAGGGTCTGTAGGGTCTGCACTTGATTCAGTCTGTACTTGATGCAGTCTTCAATTAAATTTTTTTTTTTTTTGAGAAATGAAAGTAGAGAGAATGAGTCAAAATACCTAAAAATTTACTGACATTTGATTTGAAATCAAAATAAGAGAAGAGATTTAGATTAGATTTTAGGAATAAATTCTTTACTCAGAGGGTAGTGAGGCATTGAAACAGATGCTACAGAGAAGCTGTGTGTGCCCCATCCCTGGTACTGTTCAAAGACAGGTTGGATTGGGCTTTGAGCATCCTGTTCTAGCGGGTGGCATCCCACTCAATGCTATGAATTAGTTAGATTATTTGTTAATACAGATGTTTGAAAGAGAGAAGGGTAGAAAAGCAGATGCAGGAATTTGAAGTTTCTGTGACTTTTTGATTCGAGAGCTTTTCCTAAATTGCATGCTAACACTACTGGGCCCCTGCTATTGCTCATAGCNCCTGATTTTCTAGACCAAGGGCATTGCACAGAAAATCCTTTTCTCACAATTGTGATGTAAAACATAATACAACTTGAAAGTTTTTTGGCCCAAACTCAAACCGCAGTCCTAAGGAAAGTGACATAAAAAAAAAAGAGAAAACATCTTACATGCCTGATTTGAAAACTGATACAATGGTTAAAAATCATTCATTTGGAANTAGAACTTAAAATATTTTGTGTGGATGCATTCTGTAGTCCAGATACAGCCAACACTCACAAAATCTTGCAAGAAGGACAAAATATGACACATCTATCACAAAAATATCCTGACATCTAAACTCAGAGAATTATCTTCACTTTTTTAAATAAATAAATTATTTTTTAAGCATAACTCAATAAAAAATATATAGTGGGGTCTATTCTTAACCTCAGCAAGGGATATTTTGATAAGAGGATGTAACTGAATTTCCTTAAAATTACTGAGGGACTTCGGGACCTGCTGAAATTATCTCGCATGTTTAATTTTCCATTTGGACATGAAGAGCTGAATATGAATCTTCATAGAATTGAGGAACGTACTGATGGAAGAAAAAGCCCTTAAGTGTCGGCTTCCCTATGGAAAACTATTCTACAGCCTAATGTATCTTCCTGTCAGAACGTTTTTCATTCTATTTAGTAGAGGCTTTTCTGCTCCCAATTCCATCATATTATTAATATATATCTTAATGTACAACATTAAAACCACTTCTAGCCTTCTTGACATTTACATAATTATATTCTTATGGACGCCCTTTTGAGTCAAAGTGAAGGTGTCCCTATTTCACTACTAAAAAGTTTCCTTCATTCTGTCTCTTCAGTGTTTTTCTCTTCCTTTCTCTTCCCCATTAAAAATAAATTATCTCCCAGCACAGTCCTTTTGTCCTCTTCAATTTCTTCTAATGTTTGTTGCAAGAAATAGAGGTGCCATTTCCCTCATATATGATGGAGCTTTTAATCCATCCCTCTGTTTCAACAAAGGAAGATGAAATTTTGTTGTAGAAACTCCTGCATGGCAGCATTGGATGCTCATGCCATGGGTGCAGCAGTCCCCCTTGTGACACTATCTTCAACAGATGCTAATGGAAATTGACAGCTGCAAGTGTTAGTAGGCAGGCAATCTATCAGGTAAGAAATTCACCCCCTGGACAATTTTCAGCTTTCATTCTCTAGTTTCACAAACTTTTCCGCTCTTTATTTGTCACCACTCATGAAAGAAAACGCCAAAACCCACACAACCAGTCAATTAGCAAAAAACCCCAGCAGAACAATTCCAGAATATGGAAGAGGTTTTTGACATGCACTTTATCTTCTGGAATTTTGGTGCTTTACTAAAGGTTGCTTACTTTGGTAAGCTTACAATGCATTAACTTCCTTGCAGGCACTGAAGAAATGAAGCACAAGTTTCTAATCAAATTGCAACATTATTTAGATATGGGAGGTAGCAAAAAAAACATATATCAAAATCCTAATAATGGAAATCAAAAGTGAATATAGCATCATGCAAATTCAAATGCACTGCTGAAATCCTTACCTACATCAGAGTTAAGAATCAGTGATTTTCTTTTTGAAGGGCTTTTTTCTCTTTAAAGCTGAAATACAAAGAGATGATACAAAGATGGGTTATTCAGCATCACTTAAAAATTCCAGTTACTTGTATAATATATATCTATTACACATATTTTTATTAGTTGCCCAATTTATCCTTAAAATCATTGACTTTATTCTCCATTTATTCATTCAGATGAACTTGTTAAAACAGCAGCTCTTTTGAAGACTTAAGAGAACTAAAAGGCCATCTTTAGATAGTTGCACTCTGACAACTTGATCCTAACGATAAATGTAGAATATTTCTTTATTCTTTGAAATAAATTATGCCAAACAAGCTTCTCTCTGACTAACATAGAAGCATGCCAGCTGGTCTGGTATTTCTCTGAGGTAAAGCATGTACAAAGAAATCAAGGACTAATCTAGCAAGGTAATCATTTTTGCTTATGTCCTCAGAAATGATTTAAATGTAGAATACTCACTCTAAGCTTGGGTGCACCTTCAAAGAGTGTAATAATAGCTAGCAAAAAAAATGTAAAACACGAAATTTGTTGTGACATGTATCTCATAGATGGAAATGTTCTCTTACTGGATTGTGGAGACTGTACTTGAAGGGTCTGTAGGGTCTGCACTTGATTCAGTCTGTACTTGATGCAGTCTTCAATTAATTTTTTTTTTATTTTGAGAAATGAAAGTAGAGAGAATGAGTCAAAATACCTAAAAATTTACTGACATTTGATTTGAAATCAAAATAAGAGAAGAGATTTAGATTAGATTTTAGGAATAAATTCTTTACTCAGAGGGTAGTGAGGCATTGAAACAGATGCTACAGAGAAGCTGTGTGTGCCCCATCCCTGGTACTGTTCAAAGACAGGTTGGATTGGGCTTTGAGCATCCTGTTCTAGCGGGTGGCATCCCACTCAATGCTATGAATTAGTTAGATTATTTGTTAATACAGATGTTTGAAAGAGAGAAGGGTAGAAAAGCAGATGCAGGAATTTGAAGTTTCTGTGATTTTTTGATTCGAGAGCTTTTCCTAAATTGCATGCTAACACTACTGGGCCCCTGCTATTGCTCATAGCCCACAGCACTAAATTCATATTGAACCAAACAAATTAACTGGCATAAGCATAAAATAAATGAACAACTGTTGTGAGCTAAGTATCAGTATTGGAAGATATTAGGCTGCATCCAAGGATGGGAGTAACTGCTCAATGAGAAGCTGCACCATTAGTACTACAGATGTTTCAAATACACCTAGTTGCTGTAACACATTTGATAAAATTTAACTCCAAATTCTGCTCTTCTGTTTTTTTCTTTTAAAATAGTTGTAAAAATTGAAATTTAGAAGAATTAATTTGTTAAAAAAAGCATCTTGAATGTATAAAATATATATCACACGATAAAAAATAATAACATAAGTTGACAACAAAAATTTCTATGTAATTTCTGGTTTTATAGTAAGGGTATATTTTTTAGATAATAAATTCTTCAATAACTAATTATTTTGTTAAATAGAAATAGTAGGTTTCATATACTTATTCATCAAAAAATTCAGTAAGCATCTAATTATTTACTTTTTACCATCAGTATGAAAAAAACATTCCATAAATAAATACAACTTAAGTTCAAGACAAGCTTAGGACATAAATTAATCATTTATTTATAAGTATGCTATTATTAAGTTACAGTCCATGAAAAAATGCTCTAATTATGTTAGACAGGAAAAAGGAGAAGTATAATGGACACTAAGCGGTATCTTTTTGATAAATATAGAACAATAAATCAGTAGTGGAACAGATTTCCCCTTGTGCCCAGCTCTCTGATAGGAAGGGAACTCAGACCCTGATAGTCATATGGTGCTGCCAAGTGGGTGCTGAATTGCCCACTGGAGCTGGGCTGAAGGCAAGAGCCAGGGCACCTCATCTGGAACTCTTTTGGTCCTTGAGTATTTGTGCAATAGAAACTTTGCTGAGGGCAGAGCAGGTGGAAGAGCAGCCACAGGAGCAATGCTGAAAAGAGCCCAGAGAACAAGCTGGCTGATCTCATTTTGTGCAGCTGTAGCTGCGGATGCTCTGAATAGCAACAGTAGTGGGAGGGCCAGCTCAGTGTGATCAGAGGGTTTTGGCAGTTGTGATCTCTGAACTAATTCCAACATGTCAATGAAATGGCACATCAGGATGAAAAAAAATACTCTAAGGAATTTAATAGCTTAGAGGGGGAGGGCTTTACTTTACTTAGGCCTAAAAAAGGATTTGAGAAGCAAAGCAAACAAAAATTTTATGAATATTATGAGAAATAAAAATGGGTTTGGTTTATTTTCCTTCCTCTCTGAGTATCATTATTGAGTAAATGGGAATTTCTTATGATAATTTTAAAACCTTTTCAATTAATAGGGCATTAGTACAGAGGAACTGTGACCATCATCTGTAACTGTGTGACTTAAAGCACTTTTTCTAAAAAGTCACTATTGTTTATATTTCCCTCTACATAATTAGACACTACAGCAAAAATGAAAGCCAGAATTGGAATGTTCAAATTTGCATATTTTATAGGATGGAGAAGTAGAATAATTATTTCAGTGCTAGTTTTGAATAAAGACAACCTGGATTCAATTTCCTAATTGGTTTCAGGTGTCCTATTTAATCCTAAGAAAATCAAAGCTAGAATTTTATAGGTATTCAACTACGGATTTAAGTAACTTAACAAACTTTTACTAGTCTCTCTGGAAAGAGGTTCAGGTCATCTGATTTTACGCCTTTAATTTAAAAATGTGAGGTTCCCTGTGTTTTAATTTATGTAGTCACGGGAAAAAGGCAGGCTCCCAACAGAGGAGCCTGTGACTAAAAGGCATCTAAATTAAATCCCACAAAAGAAAGAAATATCTGGTGCGTATCACACAGAGTTAGATATTTTTGTACCTGAATATTTCTCTAATCATGTATTTCTTTCCTCGGTTTTGTTGTGGTTTCCCTATCAGATGGTGGTATCTTTCCCTTTTTTTACCTTGCAGTAGATTCCTGGGATTTAATCATACATAGTTTATACAGCTCTTCAAGAGGAAGCAAAACTCAATAAAACATTTAGTGAAAAGTGACAGAAATGGTCAAGAATCTGAGAAAAAAATATTGAAACATGCAAGAATTGGTTGGGCTAAAGAAAAGGATGAAAGAAGTTACTTAGTAAATACAGAGCAAATAAAAAATAGAAAAATTATTTAAAGAAAATGCTCACATTCCCTGTTCCAAACACAAAGAAATATTCAACTACATGAAAAGATGACAACTGGTTCACTGATAAAAGTATGACTTTTTCATATTGTGGTTAAACTGTGGAGACCATTGCCAATAAACTTATTTTAAAAACCAACCACAAACACAGCTGTTGTAAATCTGCTGGTTCAGAGCTTTAGAAATTTTCTAGTGATACTGCTAAGGGCATATGATCAAATATTGCAATGTTTTGGCAGTTTTTTGACCCTGTTTATCTCTTTATCAACAGAGTTTGAACTTATGCACACACTAGCCCAGACCAGCTGTGACAAACTGATATTGTTGAATAATCCCTTTTTATTTTGAGTTTATTACAGGCTAACAGCTCAAGGATACCCATATCTAGAAGCTAGTTCTGAGGACATCTAATCTGTGTTTATACCTTTAAAAATCAAAATATATTCAAAGTTTGTCAGTAAAATATCCCTCTGTCCTTTCTGTAAAGTTCATTCACCTTTTTCTGCCAGATACACCAGAGTGAACTACATGACTTCTGAAGACAAAAAGGTACAATGTGTCTTACACACTAAATATTATGAGATGAATTTTGAAATATTCAGCACTGACTCTAAGCTTAATTCCAGCCTGACTGAGGTTGACATGAGATCTGAAACGGTAAAAAAGGTTTTGATATCATAATATAGATACATCCTACAGCCTCTTGCTTCAGGCATACTCTTCCAAAGACAAGGGTGCCAACCAATAAGATGAGACACAGAGACAACTGGGAATGTAGTTATTAAGAAGACAGAGATGAAAGGTGTCATCAGGAACTGCATGGAGACTGACTTGCTTGCTTTGTGAAATAACAAAGTTCACAAAGCATTCAGGCACTCACTCCCTAGCACTTAAAATGAGAAACTACACCAAAAATGTAACTTCAAAATAAATGAAAAAGGAGTATGTAAAATGCCTGCAGATGGCCTGAAGATCATTTTAAGACATAAGACCTAGACAGAGACATTGACTCATGCTTTCTCTTTACCACTGCATTCCACTTCATACCCTTTTTCGATTCCCCAGGAAAAAAATAATTTAAAAAAAAAGAGAAAAAGTAGAAGATACAATATATCAGAAATACTTTCTAGGAAATATAGAAAATTAAAATAATCAATATAACCTTCAATATAATCTTCACAAGAGGTTAAGGAGCTGCCTATGAGTTTTTATGGATTTAATACTAAGTGTCCTTTAATGAAACCTATAGAACAGAAAGCCGGGAGAGTACATAATCAGGTAATAAAAGGACCAATCGGTGACATTAAAGTTATTGCAGATAGGCTAAACTAACTTTTTGTATTCCTACTGGTGGGAAGACAGTTCTCAGACCAAGCCTGCATAGGAATTCACTGCCATAGAAAAGGCTCAGAAATTTTAAAATTAAATTTAATACAAAACACAAATCAAAGCAATACATTGAACAACAGTCAATCAATAAGATGAGAGAGTCCTGCAGCAATTTGATGTCCGTGTTTGGTCATAGTATTTGGTTAAATATCAATTCCTATGTGTAAAGCAAACTTGGTGTCAGAGGAATGAAAGATGGTAAATGACACATTGGTATTTAAGCATAGATGCAGAGGTGAAACTGGCACACACAGGCATGAAAACCTAATTTCCACACCAATCTATCTGACAGAAGTTATAGCAGTTAGTATTCTAAATAGCCAACAGGGTTCTGTCATATTAGGGAAAGTAACGTAGGGATGTGGCTCTTCACAGTGTATATTTCTTTCAGTGTCACAACAAACATTTTCATCTGGGTTATGGAATTGATAGAGCATGCAATTAAAGTGCAATAAAGAAATTAAAGTGTTGTGAGTCATAAAAGAAAACCAACTTCTAAACTAATAATTATTTAAATATAGAAAGCAAAAACTGGAATAAATTGTGTTTTTGCAGGACAAAAAGATTATAAATTGTGCTGATATCCTTCCACATATTTCTTGTGAAACCTATCAAGATAAAAGCTATCAGCAAGGGATTAGGTAAAGTCAGAAAATAGATCAAAAATTATTATTGAGAGTAACAGCTCACATGAAAGGTAAAGTTTAGGAATCCCCTTGATAAACTACTTTTTGTCAGAGACATGCAATCCTCACATTAATTCTTACTTCTGTGGTTTTCCTTGGCATTTCCAGTAGCTGTTCAGAAAGATGAGCTACTGACACAGACTCTGACCTGGAGCAGGGCTGCAGCTGAATTTTTAAAACTATGCATGGAAAACAACATCCAAATCACAACTCTAATATCTAAAATTTTGTATTCATGCTTGGTTATTTAAAGAGTGGCAAAAGCTTTCACTTTTGAATGTAACATTAATAGATTCCTTAGATGTAAGATCCCTCAATGTAAGCTTTAAAGGGTATATTAAAAGTATGAAGTTAGCTGGATCATGCAAGTGCTAAAAATGATTCCTTAATTCATGTATATTGTGAAATAACACTGTTAACAATAGTATCACATGACACATGCACTGAATTCTTCATGTCTGAAATCTATAGAAGTGAAAAGAATTTGCATGCCAAAGAAAAAACACAATTAATTTTAAACAGTACAAAGTTTAAACTATACAAAGTACAATTCATTTTAAAACTAGTGTAATCTTAGTAATTTTAAAATGTTATACCAAGCCACAAGTCCATGTCTTTTGATCCGTTAGGAAAAATTTAAAATGTCTAACCAAAAGAGGTTGTTTCTGCACCCAGATTTGAGCAAAAGCTAGATATTTGCTGAATAGAGATGGCAGCGGAGAACAAGTTATAGTCAGCTTGTGGGTTTATAGCTGCAGCTATGAAGTTATTAATATCACATGCTAAGGAGCTGAGCTGGCTATCCTACTCTAATAGTGAATTATGATCACTCTAATGAACAGGCAGCCATATCTGTGTAACAGTTCTTACAAAATACACAAATACATTTTACTGCTATATTGCATCAGAAACATTCATATTGCTGATGCAAATATATTTATATACCAAACTTTTTTTAAGGAAAATTCAAAAATATGAGTTCACTTCAGCCTCTAAACACAATCAGTATCAATAGTGACAAAACAGTAATTTTGCCCAGTGCAACTTTACCCCTACATCTTCCTGTGAAACAGAAATCATACCTTTTGATTCACTGACTTTACTGAAATCACTAAAGTAGACTTTTCTTTCTGTTGACACCAGAAAGGAAATAAAATTCCTTTGATAAGTAGATTTATATAGATATAAATTATTCAGGCTGTGACTGTATCTGTTCAATCACTTCAGTAAAACCAAAACCAAGCCACAGATTCTTCAGCTAGTTCCAGGCTCATTAAGAAGTCAACAGGTGATTTAAAATAATTCTTTGTGACATATCAAATAAAACTGTTCTCTCCTTTAAATAATCTCTTGAATTCATCTGGCATTAGCAGAGACTTTCCAGATGCCTTTTAAATACACATATTAAGATGGAATTGTTCTGAACTGGTTTGCATACAGTCTGTCAAAAAAAAATAAAAAAGCTCACTCTTCATCACTGAGGTTTTTAGGAATTGTGGACCCTGAACTCATTCCTCAGTGCCTCTAGTTTATGATGTCATTCTCTACTAGTTTATTGGATAAATCTTCAAAATGCAATTTAATTTGATATTTTGCTCTATGTTAAGACAGGTATAGATTTTTCTACCACCTGTACCATAAATATTTCAAATGACCAAATGTTAGGGAAAATATTAGAAAGTGCAAGATTTCTAATCTTCCTTTGTATGTCATAAAGGATCCATACCACAAGGATGAATTGCTGCAAGTATGGGTAATACATCAAAAAAAGCATTCACTGTCCCCTGCTGTCTTTCAATGGCAACATTTGCTAATGTCCTGATTTCTTGGTCTACTTGAACTCTGAGAGACCTGATTTACAGATCAAAGATAGATGCAATGGTTGTAAGAAAAAGATCAACTTGAAAAAGTATGCACAATACGTAATATCTTGGAAGCTAATTTTTAGTGATTCTTGTGTAATTTTCAGAACATTTCCAAACTACTCTCATCAAGTACAATAAGTCAGCTGGAATATGTTCTGGAATTTCTTTTAAAAGACTTTACATGTAACTTTTAAGATTTGATGTGACTCCTTTAAACCACTGTTTATTTCTACAAAAAAATCCAACTTATCCTGCCCACGTTTAACAAGAAATTACTTTGCATAATATATTGTATTCTACACAGATTTCACTTCATGCTTTCAGTCATGCAAATCCAGAGACATATGAGGATTTTCAACACATCTCAAAATTATTCACATATTTCTTTCTTCAGGTCATTAATTGGAAGCAAGTGGCCACCATTTATTCATTTATCACTTCTTCTCAAATTTGATAGGACAGACAGAAAAAAAAGAGAAAAAACTGATTGAATGTAGTTCCTTAAAGATGGAGAATCACATGGTCAATAAGCTTTTCATCCAATTCAGGCCATCTCAAATATTGCAGTAAATGCAGGTGAAAAAAAGTTCCATGCTATCAAATCTTAAACTAAAGTTTAATGACTTGAGGCAAGTTTTGGTTTTTTTCTTTCTCTAGGTCAGTCTGGTGTTCAGATTTAGTTCAGCTGATTATAGAAATACAGTTTTAGTATAACAGTATTGACACTTGAGCTTAACTATTTCTGTATCAAATGTGAGGTGCAAAACTGTGAATCTGGACAAGCACATTTTATTATGACACTTAAAATCCACAAAGAAAATGTTCCTTCAATCATTCCCCAGTTTTTAAATGAGTTTTTAAGAAGTTCTTCTAGAGCAGCAACTGTTGATGCACACATTGGCATTCTGGAAAGCAAAACAATCATTCTTTGCTGCTGGAAAAGGCATCTCGGTAGATTCTTTCCAGTCTGGACTACCTGATATATTTCACATTTTATATACTCTATGAAAAATGACATTTATATGAATGATAACTTTACCCTTTGATAGTCTAATCCTTCCAAATACAGTCACACACTTCAGCAATCCCCGCAAGGAACAAAATGAAGAATAAAAGATACCACTTGAACAAGAATGTAAAGTGACAAATATAAGCATCATTTGTCAGAGCTAGCTATATCAAAATAAAAGATTTCTCAGGAAGCTGTTGTGCCAAGTTATTACCCTCACGTGGTTACCACTCTCTAGAAAATTTAAACTTCATTCCTCAATGGAATTAACCCCCCACCACAATCTATTCTACTGACTAGACAGGCAATATTTTTATACTCCAACAGACTCACAAAAAAAAAAAAAAAGTTTAATATTTTCTACTTTATTCATGCTACCAAGAAAAACTGTTCTTTATGAAGACCTGGTTGGCCGAGCAGAATGTAATTCATAACTTGAAAAACTCAGTTTATTCCCATATAAACCAGGATATGACTTCCTTGAACAGTGACTTGCTGTTAAATATGTTGGGCTAATTACCTCCAGAGGATATGGAAGCTTTGCCTGTGCTAGTTTGCTCTGGCAGATGGAGCTTTTAAATATTTATTAAACATTCACTATACCATTGCTGCGATGAAAGAAAACCTAAATATTTCTATAAATGAGCTCCTCACCTAAGATTGAAGAAAAAAAAGGGTAACATAGCTCATAAACAGAACTATTATTTCAAGATTAAAGAAATAACTTTATGTAAGACAAAATCCCCAACAATTGTACTATAACAATAAAATAGCTTAAAAGTTTGGGGTTTTTTTACACGGAGAGTTGCATATCTCATAGGAAGGTTTTAAGTATTTTATGTTGACAGAATTGATGCTATAGTTTTAATTTTAAGGATATCTAAAAGATTTGCTAAACCCCATGGCCTTGGAAAAGTATCATAATTCTAAGGCTAGTTAAGTTAACCTCTTGTTCTATACAAAGAATATTTCATGTCTGACATGAAAAAGAGAAAACATCCTTTCTTAACTTTTTTTTAATGTTCACATTTAACAAAGAAAAGAGCGTGAATAAAATGTTATTATTAAATAAATATAAGTAGTTTCTAATCTCTAGATGGCTCTTACATAGCCAGCCAGTTACCACAAGGGCAGACAGAGAACATGGTAGAAATTTCTCTTTCCACAGCTGAGCGCAGCACATTGCAAAGCTATAACCCAGCAAATGTAAATATGGGGCTTTGATGGGCCCTGAGGCTGAACACATACTTATTGGAGGGGAAAATATTTAAACTAAAGAGGGATAGATTGGTTAGCAGGTGGCTAACCAGCATGATCCCAAACATAACCACAAATATTTCTTTTCCAGAATTTCCCTCTCAATTGCGGATTTAAACACTTTGGAAGTCAGACAAGATGAAGTGATTTTATATTTCATGGGATGGCTATCTCTGGTTGATCACTGTGTGTGTCCACAAAGCACTGGGACATGATCTAGAAATGCTGTTACACATCTTTCCGTAGAAAATCTGAAAATTAAAATGGTGATTCTGTGAATCCTTAGGGGCCTAATTTACAGTTGCAGATCCAGGCTGACTTGGCAGAGACTTCTCTTTCATTACTGAAGCAGAAATATATGTAGGAACAGCTGTGGAAGAACAAAACTAAAATAGAAAAGTTTGCAATGAATGTATTTGTCCACATAGGTACACACTTAGTAGGCTTGTACATAAACCATTACTGCCAGCATAATGAGCACTCCTAATATAAAACTGATTGACATAAAAAACAGGCCTTCATAGGTATCACTAAATTTTGACCTTTAACTTAGTGTTCACTGGGAAAAATAAAAATTCTGTTTGGTAGAATATTTTGTAGATTTGAATTGTAAATTCATTATCCACAGAACGAGCAGAATGAATTAGCATAGAGAAATGCTAACATACTTGATATGTTTTTAAGCACATTACATTAAAGGCATCAGTAATTTCATAAGTTTTATATGCACATTGTTGCCCTAGACAGACAGCTAATCAGACAGTGAACCTTTAGAATGTTGTCTGTTATTACACTGGCATCAGACACAAAGTATAATAAACAGCTTCCTAATCCCTGAATACACAACCTGTTACAGCTACATTTTGTCCAGAGGTAAAAACACACTTTTGAGGGCAATTATAATAAAAGTAGAAAAAGATTAATCCAACGCAAGTTATGTTTGAGTCTATTCACTAGAGAATGCTAAATCAAATCTTTCACAGTGTCAGACAGCAATTTTGGATTATACAGAAAGGTATAGGCTTTACATAGGATATATGGCTCAACAAGTTTAACTCTCTTGGGATATTTGGTCCTTAGATAACCTAACATAAATAGCAAAACACATTTATTAATCCACTTGTTTCTAAGTCTTAGTGAGAACTCAAAATTCATTTAAAACATGTTTTGAGCAAATGGTCACGCAAGTTTACAACAAATAAACATTTTTTTAAATACTAAAATATGGCAAAAAGATCTGGATTTTTTTTGTAACTTCCACAGTATTTTCAGACTCCTTTAACTTAATTTAGCATGCATGAATTCTATAAGGCCTCCTCAGCACAGATAATAACAAATATCAGCATAAGGTAGACTCCACTAACATCAGCAATTCTGTATCACAGCTTGTCAACCTGCAGTTAGAGCTGTTACAACAAGACGCTTGACCAAAAGGAGCGCAATCATTTCTTTCTAAATACTGAGTAAACAGAAGAGGACAAAGAATAAACCACAAATAAGTGGATGTTTGAATAAGCAAATGGATACTGTAATATGAACAAATACAGTTTGAGGTAAAGTAGAGGTTTCTAAGTGACAATGTCAAATGAGAAACCACATTAGAGAGTGGTTTGACTTGGATTTGTTCCAGGCTTTTCCTTAAAGCATGACAAGTTCAGCCTTGATTTCCTATCCAGGAAAGCATGGGAATCTGCATTCCTATTCATTCTCTGCTGTTTCTTTGAGGTAACAAAGTTAGGAATCTCTAAAAAGTTCCTTTACAATGGGCAGAATTTACTGAGTGTTTGTCTTTTTTTCAGTCAATGTATATTTAGACACAAGCAGTGAGGGTGACAGTCAAAGATACCACCTAGTTTCACTTCTGTCAGCTGCACAAAGTCTCTTTGAATCGCTGAGCATGGTGAGAATTACAGGGAATTGCAGGATGGTCTCAGCTAGGAAAGAGAGCCCCTGGAACTTGCAGCCAGATAAAGACATCTGGGAACAATGAAGATCATGATGTGCTGACTTTGAATCATACAAAGAATAATGTTAATTTCCAAGAAACACAAGGTGCATCTGTTGATTTATGAAGAACCTCAGCTGCTGAAAAGTGAAAGAATTAGATTGACTTTTCAAGAGCTTGATAAAAAGGCCCCACAAAATATTGAATGCAAATGGCAAAATATGTCCTTGTAAAACAGATATTTCAGTCTTGTAGATTCCTGGAATTTTCACCTGTAATAAAAACCAAAATTGAATGCCATTTTTAAATATATATCAAAATGCTGTCAAAGGAGACTGGAAAATTAGGATCAGCTATGAATTGCATGTCAACAGCAAAAAAGCTGCTAATCTGTGTGCTTCTGAGATACTTTTACCATGGCAAATTTTGCATTCCTGGCTTTGTTAAACTTCAGTAACTGAAAGCTAGATAAAATTAAAATTGCCATTGGTGTTACAGCTATGTCTCATAGCAAATGCAGCTAAAATTTGCAAAATATATAAGTAAATAAATTCCATTAAAAGGATATGTTTTTCCATTTTAATACTACTTGGAAATATAAATTTTAGCACAAGAACAAGAATATGAAAAAGTCTAAAGTTAGGACACAGTTTAATTATTTGGACTTAGTCTAAATAATGCATGAGGTTAAGTTCTGAAAAAAAATCTCTGAAACTGTGATTTGAGAGTGACACAAAGCTATAAATTAATCCAAACCCCTCTCAATGCTCCTTTTATTCCTCCATTTGGAATGGGAAGAGACAGTTTCTTGGAATCTACTCTTTGTAAGGGAAACACAACATGTTGGCACAAGCAACAAATCAAATAGGAATAGTACTAATGAAAAGAGAGAATAATCCTTGTCCTCTAATGTGCCAACTAACACACTGAACTTATGCCAAGATGTCCCATTCCTTCTAATTTCAGTGGGAATGAGGCACAGTGTGAAAGTCTGAGGTACAAATGTAAAGGCATTACCATCTGGCCTGTAAAACTACAGAAAGTATTTTTGACCTTCAAAAGTGAATGTGGTAATTCTTGTGAAAGGAAGAAACAGATCTGAAAGGACTTATGGATATTTTGAGAACTTTCAAAACAAATTAATACTTTTCAAAAGTTAGATTAAATTTACATTATAAATAAAAGGACTGGGTTAAGAAAACCCAACACTGAATGTAATCAAATTGATGTTAGAAATCTAATAATACATTATTACTAGTGTGAAATCATGTTAATTTCATGCTTTTATTCCTATAAACTCTGAAATTCAAAATGGGATGTTATTTTCTTCTGACAATTTTATAAGAAGGCCATGCTTGTATTTCTGCATCTAAATTTCTGCTCTAAATGGAAAAAAAAGAAAAAAATAGCCAGAACCAAATCAAACCAAACCAAAGCCAAAACTAAAAAAACAATGAAAAAAACCACAAACCAACTTGGTAATCTGGTTATGTTTTCCTAAACAAAATTAAAAAGATGAAGGTTTTTTACCTAATTTCAATTTCTAGAATATTTTGAAAAAAAATAAGAAAAATAAAAGCTTTATAGAAATATTGACTGCATATATATGTTTCTTCATAGATCCCATTGAAGATTGCCAGTTTGTCCTCAGGTTTTCTAACTTTGTGCAGGGCTTCCTGGCAAATCCAAAAATAATTTGTTCATTTGTCATCTATCAAACTTTTGTCTTTCATAATTTTTTTAAAATATTGTATGACTAATAATAGTAACAGTAAAGATATAAAACATTGTTTACCTTGTTTACCTCTGCCTTGCTCTCAGTTGTCTTTCGCCTTAGCAAAAAATGAACAAGTTTTTAAAATAGAAATCTGAGTTTGTCCTGAACAATCTGAGTTAAATTAAGGAATCTACCCAATCTGCTTAAATGGTTTAAAATCAGTCAAGAGTATACCTACAGAAAGCAATTCACCCACCAGAGTTTCCAATCTGCCAGTACACAGATCTCTTCAATGACTGAATGCCTCAGTTCACCAAAATGAATCTATGCCTGTTTTATATGCATGCTCTCTTCATGCTATGTATATTTAAAAAATAAAGATAAATCTTTAGATAGGTTTCCTAATGTAGCTTACATACTTAGATTTTAAGCCAAGCCTTGATAGGTCCTATGTAGCTTTTACACAACTACTAACACAGAGTGTTGCTCATACCACAGAGTTCATAATCAAGTCTCAGCTTTGCACACTGCTTGCTATCTGGATAGCCAGCCTAGAACTAGATAAATGTATAAACAGCTTCCTCACATGCATGGCAGAGTCATGGCCCACACACTGCAGAAACCCAACCATGTGCTTAGGCCAGCCTGTGCTCTCCTACTTGGCACTCAGTGCTGTTAAAGGACACAAGTTGATCTCAAAAGTCAAGGGCAGGGAAATAAAAAGACACATTTGGCCATTTCTCCCCTCAGCTAAAATTGTCTTTCTGTCTGACATGTGGAAGATGAAGAAAGTAATGAAATAAGTCCTGGCACTTTGACAGGCAGCACAGAGGAAATTATATGTGCAGAAAACCATCCAGGCTATCAGAACTAAACCTATTAGACTAAGACATCATCCTCATTCCAAATACTGTCTCCTTAATTCATGCCGAGTGCTTAATAGTCACACCTAGATACAAATTACCTGTATGGTTCAATGAAGACAATTAAATTGCTAAGTAGTATCAATGTTGCAGCATGTTAAGTCTCTTGGAAACTACAGAAAAGTATTAAACATCCTCCACATCTCATTCCAAAAAGATTATTTCTTTTTATTCCACTGATTTCATTCTCCTCATCTATTTATTTTCTTAAAAATATGAACTTTGAAACAATAATGGTAACACAGGAGCTAAGGAAAAAGAAAAAGAAAAAAAAAAAAAAGCAAAACCATGAGGATATTTACAGTAGTATTTTAATTGAATAAGATGGAATTGAATGCTAATTGCTCTATAGTAAATACAAAACAAATACACCAATCACAACACCTGAGATGATTTTAACTGAAAAAGTGGCAGTAAGAGTTCATACAGGCTAGAAGTGTTGAATAGAGGCACTAATATTTTTAGAATAAAGTCTGGACAGCGGGTTGTTTGCATCATGGTTTATCTCCAGCTGGCAACTGAGCACTACATGCCTGCTCACTCACTCCCCCTCCTCAGGAAAGAACCAGAAGAGTAAAAGTGAGGAAATACATGCATTCAAGTAAACACAGTTTAATGATAAAAGCAAAAGCCACACAAAGAAACAAAGCACAACGAGGCATTCATTCACTACTTCCCATGGACAGGCAGGTGTTCAGCCACCCCCGGGAAGACAGAACCCCATCTGAGGTAATTATGACTTGGGAAATAAAATGCCATCACTCCAGAAGTCCCCTGCTTCTTCCCCAGCTTTATATGCTGAGCATGATGTCATATATTCTGGAATACCCCTTAGATCAGGGGGGTCAGCTGTCCTGGCTCTGTCCTCTACCAGTTTTTTGTGCACCTCCAGTCTCCTTGTTTGAGGGGTACGGAGAGGAGCAGAAGAGGCCTTGACACCGTGCTCAGCAGTTACAAAACCAGCTTTGTGTTATCAACACTATTTCAGCACAAATAAAATCTAACCCCATGATAAACAAATAAAGTCTATCCCAGCTAAAACCAGCACAAATCCATCATCTTGGTGATAAGACAGAAAACAATGTATGGGGAAACCTACCATAAAATTTTGTTCTAGAAAAATGGTAACTATTCAGAGAATCATATATTTTACTGAAATACTAAGATTTTTAATGAATATACTTGAAAAAAATTGCTGCATACATCTCTTATCATCTTTTCATTATATTAGCTTTTATATGACATGTGTTTCTGGAAACAGGGGAACCTCCCAAGGAACTCGTCCCAAGGAACTCCCGGGGAAAACAAAGGCTGAAAATTAGTTCTGGATGGCATATGTTTGCTCTGATCCTCTTGGTGTGTGGCCTGAGTGCAACAATGGGATAGCACATGTGTTTAAATAACAGGACATACAAGTTTGATGATCTCTGTCTAAAGCTAGAAAAAACAACACATAAATGAAAAAGGCTCAGGTCCACTGGGTCTGCTTCAAGGATACAGACATGTTTACATTTTACGTAACCTCTTGATCTACAAATGTGATTCAATCTGATTATATTGTGACACTGCCTGCCAGAAGACATTCCAAAATTCCTCCTAGACTTGCATGTTGTGCTGCTGCTGGCCAACTCTGTCCCATTTGCCCTTGGGGAGTCTGAGGGGAAAATCCCTTTTGTTTTTAATGTATTCTTGGGTTTTCTCTTAGTTGAATTCTAGGAATGAAGCATCCATCAGCATGAGTTTTCAATACCTTTTAAATATGGGCAGTCCTGCTAAGTTTAACATAATTCATAACAATAAGTGTCCCAAGTCTGTCTCGGTATTTCACGAAAGCCACTCTAATGAGAGGAAGCTAAAAATAATTGTCAATAGAGGAAAAAACAGACAAGGCACATGTTTAGTTCTTGATGCTCTTTCATAGTACAGGAATAGCTATCTCATTCTTCTGCCATATGGGCATCCTTTCTGAAGTGGCCAATCAATCCAGTATGCACTGTTCAAAGGAGATTTGACAAGGGCATTTGGTACTGAGGTCCCTATGTCCTTCACACTCTGCAACTACTTTCCCTCACAAACTATGCTTCTTTCATTCACAACCACTGACTAGAATAATGTGAATAACTCATCTCTTCTGGAAGAGTTCAAAAAACCCCAACCAACTAACAACAAAAAAATCTTCAATGGTTTTGAAATGTATAGTGGTTTTTATTTTGTAATTAAGTAGTAAATTCTGATACCAAGACCATAAAGAGGGATATATTTGACCCTTCATCATACATACACTAAAAGCCTGACCTAAAAACATTACAGTGAGAAGGAAAGTTTTAGGTGGATTTGGAAATGCTTCATGAATTCTTTTTTTTTTTTTTGCAGAGGGCAAAGAAGAGGCAGAAGTCTCCTGCAGACTTCAATATCAGAAACAGGTCCCAGAAGTTTTATTGGCAAAAGACTATATATGGTGTACAACTTTTTATGAAATGGAGACATTAAAAGCAAAATTATAATATATATAAACAAATTTGAAAATATTAAAGCCTAGTCATGTGTGAGCAAAGCCCAAATAAAGATTTCATCTTATATTAAGGATTGAACTGCATTGTCCTGTGGATGTTTATCATGTGCATATTTGAAAATCACGCACCTTATTCCTCCCCCTAATCTCCCCAAAATGCTTTATGTAATCAGTGACTAAATTACTATCTTTGGCAACAAAATAAGTTTCCACAACTTTCTAAAAATATATCATACAATGTCTTGTTTGTAACTCTCCACAAAAACTCTGTGCACATACACTGATGGAAATTTTGTTATGCATCTGCAGCAGCCACACTGCTACAAAAAGCAGATAAATGATCATAGAACCACACAGAACTAACTAGATTGCAAAAGATCTTTGAAATCATCAAGTCCAACTGATGACCTAGCAGCACCTTATCAATTAAACCATGGCACTGAGTGCCACATCCAGTCCTTTCTTCAACACCTTTAGGGACAATGACTCTACCACCTCCCTGGCAGCCCAGTCCAATGCCCAATCACTCTTTCTGTGAAGAATTTGTTCCTGATGTCTTACCTGAACCTCACCTGGTGCAGCCTGAGGCTGTGTTCTCTTGTCCTGTCACTGGCTACCTGGGAGAAGAGGCCTTCCCCTGCCTGGCTACACGTTCATTCCAGGCAGCTCTAGAGAGTGATAAGGTCTCCCCTGAGACTCCTTTTCTCCAGCCTAAACACCCCCAGCTCCTCCAGCCACTCCTCATAGTACTTATGTTCCAGCCCCTCACCAGCTTTGTTGTTCTCTGGACACAATCCAGCATCTCAACACAATAACAAAAGTAACATTTAATGATACAGATTTTAAATTATACCTATGAATCTGCAATATTTTTGCCTCAAAGAGAGAAATGCAAACTTTGTAATTTCATATGAAAGCTGTCTATATTTCCAAAAACATTACATTTAATATGAACAGAACTAAGTGATAACTTGCAAATTTGATATCGTCTCTTGACCAGTTAGTATTAAAAAGACACATAAAGCTGATAAGGGAGGCATTACCAGCCACCTTCAAAGTTCATGTGAGCACACAAATAAGAATTTAGCACTAAGTTCATGACAATATTAAGCAACATTCCTGACTTCTCTGGGTGAATTTGATAACGGCTGAACTCATTAGGTTTTAGTTTACTTGCTAGCTTTCAGTAATAATTTTAGCTACAACTCTGAATACATATGTGCACATGAATATTTGAGTGGCGCATGTTGGCAAAGATCACTGATTTAGGTTAGGTATCCCATAACAATCTATAGATGTGAGATATATGTCTTTCATAATATATTCTAACCATAATTATACATTAATCTCTCCTTTTCTAGAAATAGTCTGAGAAGAGAAAGGAATAAAGAATGATGATGTAAGTTTATAATTCAAAGGTTTGAGGAAGAGTAGCTAACATCTTTTGAACCGCTAATGCTCCTAGCAAGGACTGACATTCTACTATGCTTTGTCATAGTCACTGTCAAGATGACTAGGATTTATTTCTTCCAAAAAATGTTTATCATGCAAAGAGAAAGTGTTTTGTGAAGCTTTTGATTCCTGCCAGCTTCTTCTACTGCAGCAGAAAACATATAAGAAAAAAATACACTCAATATGATGATAGACACACAACAAAATATCCACTGTATTCCCTACAAGGATATTTAAATAGGCAAATAAATGTGATAGTACAGTTTAAATTACCTAAGTTGCACGTCATCTTTTCAATTCATGAAAATGGCTACTCATTCTTTTTAATTAAATATTTAAATGATCTTCATTATTGAAAAGCAATGAGATCATCATTGGATTTCACCTAAGCAAAAGTTAAATAAAATATTACTTGGGAAAGGAAGGAGTTAGCTCTAGCGCAGTATATCTTCTGTTGTGAAATCGAAAAATACTTATCCTAAAGCATTCCCTATCAACTGGTCTTTGGCTTTGCTCCAAAACTGTACATGTTCAAATAAACATTTCAAACTCACACATCAGGGATATTTTGGGTTTTCTGCAACTTTAGTTGCTCAGGGACAGAGTTTTTAGTTTCTGATTCTATATCTGCAAGGACATGTTCATTACAGGCTGGAAGAAGAGTAGGACATGGCCACCGTGCACATATCAATCACAAGCCAGCAATCTTTATTTGGTATACATAAACAAGTACATTCAAATCAGTTGTTTACTTTCAAAAACATTGGCCAAGAGGGAAAGGATAGCAACGAAAATAGTTCTTAATGATGACGATAATTTGGGAAAAAAGTAAAGTCTTAATGGAGACAAAGCAAAAAGTGAATGAAGTAGAAAGATAAGAAACACTTAAAATTTGTATTTTTTCCCTCAGTCCCTAAAACTACATTAAAAAGTAAAAACCCAGCAAACAAAAGGTTAAAACAGATCGCTTCCTTTCTAGTTGCTCTATAAATGCAAAAAAATTCTTAAGTAGTTTTCACTGATCCCTTTATTCTCCGTTCTGTTCATCTTCTCAATTGCTTAGAGGATTCTTCTATTTTCAACAGTCATTCCTGTATCTATCCCTTCTAACCCTTCCTCAACCTCCCAACCGCCAAAAAAAAAATTATAATTACCTTATTTCAAATTTTTGTGGTTTTTTTTGGGGGGAGGGTTTCAGCAATAAGAACAAAATATTCACATTATTCTTGGTATTTGCAGTCTAAAATTCTTCTGTGTCAATCAATATCCCACTGATTAGCACAACTGTCACATATTTCGGTTAATATTAGTGGCATGCTACACAGAGATATATGTGTCTGCAGAAAAACAAATTTCAGTGTTAAAAGTAATGGCTGGCAGAATAGAAACTGAAAAAGGGTAAAAAACCCCAAGTCTATTAATGCTTTATTGTCTGACTGAATTTCATTAGTGGAAAAGGCATGCTATTTACAATACAAAGTATGTGAAGCAATTTAGCTCCTTTGAGATGCAAAATGCTATAAAAATGACAAATATTATTCCATTAAAAATGAATATTATTGGAAATAGTGTAAAGCTGCAGGAATAAAACTTTCCAAAAGCCAGGTGACTCCATTAATCAACAAGTTTAAATATAATGCAAAAATGTAAGTAAAAGCACCTTAGAAACTCAAAATGTTTTGACCAAAGCTGATCTTATTCCTGGTAAAAGATGACCAGCATTAGGTCTAAAAAATGAACCTCTAAAACTGGGCATGATGTAAATGTGACAACTGTCATTTTAATTAATTCAGAATGAAGTTGATCCAAAAGATAGTCCCACGCCAGCTATTGAGAAGGTTAACTCAATTCCAGCCAAAACCAGAACAGAAATGTAAAAGGTTAATCTCAAAGTTTGCTAGAATGACTCCGGTAGACCTTTGTTGTTAATGGCACAACTAATTACTTCACAGTTTAGAACTGATACCAGTTCAACAAAATTTATTTCATTTCATCTCACTAGATAACCCTGTGAACACTAACTTAAATTTTAGCACAAAAGCATATCTAAATGGAATTCCCTATGATATTTTCACAATTTAAATAAAAGCTTGAAATTGCTGATCGAGATCAGATTAGTAGTAAAACATGGAAACACTGTCCATACACTCAGTCATGACTATTTTTCTGTACTTTAAAAAAAAATACTATTATCAACACAATATTCTATTTTTAAGACCAAAGAGGAGGATCTTTAGGAGAAGAGCTGTTAGCCCATGTACAGCACTAAAGAAAGAGATGAAAGGCTAAGTGATGCTGCAGTAAATTTAACACCTGATGAAAAGTAAAATTTTTGTATGACTCAAGATCATTGAGGTTTACTTCAGCTTCTTCTGGACCAATTGCAACTTTTCTGTATAGATTCATAACAACAACAACAATAACAACAAAATAAAACAAAAAAAAACCCCAAAAAATAACAAAACCACACCCTAGAAAACAATGCATAGTATTCTGCTCACTTTGAAGAATAATATATACATTCTTGCATTTATTTGACAATACTGTAACTAAGATGCGTTTTCCTCTTACTAACCTAATCTTCCTCTGCTGGCAGATAGCCTGCATTTTTATATTTTTTCCTATTTCTGTACAGGATGACATAAAAAAACCCCATGTTTCACCTGAGGAATACACAGTGGCTTATTCCTTCCAAAACGAATAAGAATGCCAAATTCAGAGAATAGTTACTTGACTTTCCCAACTAAACAGGTTTCTGTTCAGGGTATTAGTCTTGTCCCTTAGGGCAGAGATAATAATCAGTCATTCAGACAACTAACCTATTTCCTCAGGTTACTCTTCCTTTCCTGCTTTTTATCAGAACATCTTAGAGGTATTTTACGTAACAAATACAGTTAGATATTTTTCAGGCCAAGTCTAAACTTTTATCGGCCGTGATCATATGCCTTGAAGAGTAGGAGGTCTTCCAACAGTGTTCCAGACACTTCGTCGTGAACATATGATTATCAAATAAATGTCTATGTGGGAATTTTTACTCTGTGGGGAAAAAAAGGCCTTAATTCCAGAATGCAGTATTTATAATTTTTATTAGAACCTACAAAATAGAGGTGTGGCATTCATGCCCAGGCACATTCATCTTTCCCTTTAGATATTTATTTAAATTATTTAAAATATTATCATAGCTTGTGACACTAAATCACCTGTCTCTTCGGCCAAAATTACATATTTGGGGATTTTGAATATGAGCATGTGACATTCAGGAAGACAGATAGAAATAATATCAGATCTTCTGTAAGGTTTGGCTCCCGAGGCTTATTCAATATCTAATAACTCCTTAATGCTGAAACTGAGCAGTCACTGCAGAATGGCAAAAATTTGTCTGTCTTTCTAAAATAATAGATTTAAATATATGAAATTACTTCAGCTCTCTTCTGATTAACCAATTATTTATAAAAATATTTAGAATGCTGTAGTTTGCTTTGTTACATTCTTGCATGCAAAGTAGTATTCCATGACTACCTATATTCCATAATGACTACAATAAAATTAAAATAGTTCACTGAAATTGATAAATATAAGAAATCTGGAGCATTGTTATAACTCCATAATATTCCTACAGCAGTAAATTATGTTCTCACCTAGGTAACTATCTATCTAAAGTAATTTAGGTAACCATATACAACTACACTATGGACCAATGTCTTTGTTAGTGTGTCTAGATATGTTCTGATACACGAATAAGAGGTAAGAAACTATTTCTTCTAAGCAAAAAACTTTTATAAACCAATAAAACTCTCTCCAGATCATGCTGTTTTACCCAAAGATTTTTCTTTAATTATGCTGGCCCCCGTAGAGTCCCAGGTTTGCAGATAGCTAACTCAATTAATATGAACTATTAGCAATTTCTTAGAGGGAAAAGGGTGAGGGGAATAATCAGTATTTAGAACTCTGGTATTGTTTCATAAGCAGAAAACAACCTATTAAAGGTTTTTCATTACAACCACCCTCTTAATTACTTTAATTAAAAATAAAAAAAAAAAAAAGCTGAACAGCAGTGGTTCAGAATAAACCATTAAAAAACCTGAACAGCTTGGCTTTTACCAAATTATCTACCTTGTAACGTGGTGCTTTAGCTGACACTTTACATCTTGCCAAGCATCCTCCATGAGATTTCCCCAAAGGTTTGAAACCTTAAAGGATTCTGTGACACCAAAAGCAATCAGCAGTGAATCACAGTTGAGCTGGCACCTTCCAACACCCTGGAAGTGTGACAAACCCATAAGTTCCCCATGCTGCCTTGGAAAGCTGCCAGTGACATGATTGCTACTTATTGTCAGGAGATTCATAAAGAAGCTCCAATCTTTCCACAAGTTCAGAGAGCCAATAGGGAGTCAGAAATCATTCCACAAGATCTTTCAGAACCTCATATTGTTTTGACTGACCTAATTAAGCCATCATGCAGCAATACTGTCGATATGGCTGATGCAGAAATATACTATCACAACACAAACATTTTTTATAGTGTCTTCCCTTAAAAAAAGGGATAGTGTTTCAATATGGAAAGAAAAAAAAACATTAAAGGAATCCACAGCTTACTCTGAAAAGCCCAACATGAAAAAAAATCAACGTATGTGTACTTGCTTTTCTTCTGTATTATAGCCAATAAATACATTTTTTTCTAACTGGGTACTTGCACAAATTCTCTTGGCTTAAAAATACTTATCCATTCTAGGCAGATGCTGATACCTGAACTGTAATAATTCCCTAGGGTCACAAGTTTTTCAGATGTCCTACTTTTCATTTTGTGTTTTTGAGCAGGAAATAAAAAAAAAAATTCAATATAAAGGTGATAGTTTCAAGGTCCTAAAGAAACTTCAACAGATAACTCATGTTGGGTTAAGGTACCAAATGACTGAGAGTCTGTAAAGGACATAAAAGTGAAGTAGAAGATATAGCAAACATTTCTCTTTTTTTTTTGTGTGAAATAAATGGTTGAACTTATTTAATAGAAACTTTGCTGCAAGTATTGTTTTATCAGATAACTGAAAGAAGTTCTTTAACATTTGAAGACAGAGCTCAAATGGATCAACAAAATGAAAACGAAGAAAAACGCTTAAACAGGTTTCTTTGTGGTGATTCTTTTTAATCAAATAGATGACATTTAAGTCTGGTCTGTTTTAGCTTCTGCTTCAGATTTAATACAGTGCAGCAGTCTTATGTTAGTAAAATACTGACATTCTATATAATAATAATTCCAAAAATATGTAGATGAAGCCTCTTATTTTGTAATTTTTCTTTTAGATTAGCTTGACTGTAAAACCAGTATAGTTTGGGCATTTTGATGCAGTTTGCTTACAGATTTTCCTTCCCCTTTGTGTTTTACTGTATTAGATGTCATATCAGAAGGATTGTAATCTGTTTTCCCATCTGAGAACATGCTTTGAAACATTTTAACACTAAGCTGCAACTCCTTAAATATATTTGTATTCAGTAAACCAAAACTGAAAGTCTAAGCCTTATAGAATTCCATTTTCTTGTGAATTAATTTTCCTGGAATGCCTAATTGCCCTTGTTTCCCTGAGCAAACCATAGGAAAAGTAAATTATTCCATTTTCTCAGGGATTTAAAATATTTGAGTTATGTTGAAGAAAAATCTTGCCTATGACCGCATTTGAGAGGTTTTGCCTAACTTTGGAAAATTTTTTTAAAAAATCTCTCTCAATAAAAGAAGATTTTCTATAGAAATACTTTATATAAGTGGTTGCTGTTTGAATTTTTGCAAAAATAGAAGGAGACACAGAGAACAAAACTAAAATCATATCTTCAAATCTTTTTAATTTTACAGTTCATTTAGCAGATTCAATGCTCTTTCTTAAGCACATAAAGGAAAAATTTGATATCACTGGAACTGAGTTATCATTATGACCAAACCCTATTTCTCCTATCTCCTTATGCCCAAATCAGTGAACAACACAATACTACAACTTCTTTGACAATGTTCAGTTAGTGTTAACTTATTGCAAATCACTTGCAGCAGTAAAACCAGGATCACCAAATCTGAATTCTGAAAATGTATTAAAGAATAAGTTAAGCTGTTCTAATAGGGAAGTATAAGAAATTGCCCAAATATATGCTTTACATAGGTGTTTTATATTAATTATTCTTTTAAAATAATTATAAAAATTATGGTACACTTCTACATTAGCATCTTCTCGGGGCCCTCCTAAGCTTCTGATAACTTCTTATATTTTTATATAGCTATCACAAGGTCAACAAGTAGAAATACCTTGTCTATTTCATAGTAAAATGGCTTCTTTCTCTAGACACATCATTTCAGACAATAGAGTGCATGAATCTGAGAGCCATATGCACCTGGGGTTTTTTTCATTTTAGTCAAGGACACATGAATATCATGGCAGTTACTATGACAATTTTCATCCTCTTGGATATGAAAGAGGAAGTACTTTTTACACTGGGCCTGACTACTACGTGGGGTAGCTTTATCTCTTCATTGTAACAAAGGGCTAACAGGACCCTAAATTAGAAATTGCCAGTAAATCATGTTTAACTGGTCATATGAATAATTCATTCCTGTTCCACAGAGGATAGAACCCAGACAAGAAATCCTTGCTCATTCATAAGAGAATGGAGGTGGTAATTGGAGGAAAAGTTCATGAATGGTGACATGTGGACATCAAAATAATGTGTTTTATATTTGAAAAAAAAACCTGTCACTATTTTCAAAGTTCAATAATTTTGTTTTACTTATGTTTACAAAAAGGTAATTGTTTAATGAGGCTGAGCTCCTGGGTGTCAAACTGAACTGAGCCTTAAAACTGGTAAAATGTGGAATTTACAGTCTATGCCATGGTATCACAATATTAAATCTAACCGTTACTAGTGTCATAATTGACCTTTGTCCAATACTCAGAAATGGACTGCCAACTTCATTCAAAGTTTAAAACAGTATTACTTTTTATCTCCCTTTTGGAAATAAAATACCCATCTCCTTATTGAGAATTAATAATTTAGATTTTGTATGCTATATAATATATTTCTTAAGCATGGAGGTTTTCTAGCCTAACTCATGTTGCTTTACATTGCTGGCTCAACTGCATTTGGGAAAAAAGCATGCTTTAGAGCCAAACTGCTTTTCAGGGACCAACCAAACATAGCCAATATTGTGGCGTATATCTCACTGTCAAGAAAATAGGAGAGTTAACAGTCCAGAACAGGCTGAAAAAATATATCCCTGGATAGTCACAAATATAGATATATTTTTAATGTCAGTGTGTCTTGGTTTTGAAAGACAAGTGCCCGCCAAGGAAGGCAGGAACCCCTCCCGAAATAGAAAAATGCAAACCCCCTCTCTCCAAATTATTAAAAGGGGCTCTCAGGCAAAAAATGTGAGGATAAGAATAACAGTTCTTTAATATGTATAAACAAAATAAACNGGAATCCAGTGGAAGAGAAGGCTGCTCCTCTGGGAATCCAGTAGAAGGCAGATGCCTGTTCTGTCTAAATGCCCAGATTATATTTAGGTAGGAATGCTTGCCCCCTCCCCCTGGGCAGAGCATCTCACAATGGGCTGATGTTATTTTATGAGTCATGTGGTGGGTCCTTAATTGCCCATTAAACAGGAAATGGCTCCCGGAGGGAGTTATCTATGACTCATAGGGCAAGGTGTTAATGGCCCATTAACAGGAGATGGTCGGGGGAGGAGGTAAGGAAAACACTGCCCCTCCTGATTTTAACAGTTCATGAAGATGGAGATAGAATACATACCTTCTGGAATATTTTACATTGTAACCTAGGACACAGGGATATTTGTGAAATTGCACTGTAATCATGTTTTATATTTAACCAAATTGGTTAGTTAATGTTAGATTTTCCATGTCTTTCCAAACTGGTAAAATACAAGATGTCAAAATTATATGCTTTTAAGTATATATAAAAGGTTAGCCTAAGAAAATGAATAAAAATCTTATAATTAGATTTTCACCAGTACTTTTCCATGTATTTTATGTGTCCTATATGCCAATGTATATGACAGATTCAGGAAGGAATGCTGCAGCTCTTTGCTGTAAAGTTAGATCTTATAAATTGAGCTGTGTGAATAGTTTAGATAAATCCAAAGAAGCAGAAGTTTCAAACATCATATAGCTTAAATTTTATTAATAAAATTCAGCCTGAAACCAATTGCAAGACTTAGGTGATTTTCAAAAGGGCTTTTGGGTCTTGCCCTTTGCTTACTGTTTAAACACTCTTGTGTTATTCTTTGGTAAAATGAAGAAAAAAGTTCTTTAATATGCCTGTGTTTTTAATATGAATACTTCACATAAGCATATATCTAAATATATCAGAGGTTAAATACCAGTGGAGTACCAACAGTTTTCCAGTACAACCTGTCATGTCCCTTCCTATTAGGCTTCTGGTAATAAAAATAGGAGAATAGGTTTGCCAGATATTACTAAACCAATCAACATATCAGAGTCACTGCAATGATGTTTTTGACTAAATTATCCTCTATAAATACACCTGGATCTTGTAAACAATTCTGGGAGAGAGAAGGATCTACTTTTAAGCCTAGATGTGTTCACAATGCTTTTGTACTAGTTTTACCAGTGACTGTTTTGAAAACTTCAAGAGGCATTATTCTTGTTTCTTTCTTGAATTGAAAAGTGTCAATTTATTGAGACAAGTAAACATAAAGTCAAAATTTCTTTTGAATATATGTGATTTCTAATAAACAGAAATATGTTCAACAGGAATTACTTTGCAATTGGCTGATTTTTCAGTCTTTCTTTACTTTTCCTGTATTAAAAATAAAATAGTGTATGAAAATTCATTTACTGTATGCATTAGCTCACAAAAGTAAAATCTGACTGCATTACTCTGGCAATTACTAATGTGAGGTAGGAAAATTTTATAAAATATAATTAAAAATGTATGTACATTTCTATACACTTGAGATTAGGCCAACACACCACAAGATGGCAGATGAAGGCAGCTAAAGTGGCAAGATGCAGAAAAAGCAAGATTGTGGGTTGGAAAAAACAAATGTTTTTGAAGTTTCCTTAATTTTTTATTATAGGAAAGAAGGTAACTTACAAAAACCGGATATTCTCCTCTTACTGTTCTTGAATAATATTTCGACCCTAGAACTACAGCCCCTCAGATTCAACATTTCGATTTAGACACAGTATTTAATGAAAAATACTCTTTGGAATCAGGAAGTTTTCTCTGTTCATCATCTGAGCTATAATTCCAGAAAAGATAATGAGCTCTTTGTGACCATCAAACCTTGTAACGCACTGGGCAGAGATTATGAAAGGCTGTCTTTTTGCTATTTGATGAGAATTTGAAACTATCTCATCTTCCACTGAAGCATGCTCAACAACTGGATAATGATTACATGAAAACAATGAGGTTTCTCTGATTTCCTCTGATGAACTCGTTTCAACTATAAAATACATATTAAACCAGAGTATGACTGTGATAGCATGTGGTTTTACCAAGTGTATCAAGTGGATAAAAAGTGAGAATAGAGACAAGGGATTCTACTTGTTGATTTAATAAGTACTTCAACTTATTAATTCACCAGCTGCACTTCTGTTTGCTGCTCTGAAATCCTAAATAATGGGTCAGTGTTTTAAAAATGTTTTGTGCAAGCACAGAAATTAGTCCATAGAGTAATACCCAGTTTTTAAACCTCACTGGGCTGCTTATCTGTTCTGGCATGGAGAAATTCTGAGCAGGGATCAAATTAGAAATTAGGGTTCAAGTGAAAACATTTTATACAAAATCATAGCAGTCTCAATATTTTACATTCAACATTATATATTATCTGAGGTGGCAGTTTTCAGGATTCCTTACTGTGGTTGTAGTTTTATGTGACTTACCATAAATGCAGATCCTTCAACTTTCAAGTGCAGGCTTGACCTGGAATCAAATTCGTTTCTCCTGGATCATTTCTGCATGACACTTGGTGACTACCTCAACACCTTACTGGATCTATTTTCTGGATCTTTCATGTGAAAAAAAGTACCATTCTATAGCATCTTGACCATTTAATCTGAACATCTAAGAAAGCCCAAAGGACCTACATTACTTAATAGGCAATACCCAGGATGTAATCTGTTTAGAGCTCCTACCTGCAATTTCTAGAAGAAAAATAAATAGAACTGAAAGTTGAATGAGAAGGGTAAAAATTGAATCATAGCTCTGAAAAATCATGTCACAGATGACTACACATACTCATTAATTGTATAACCCTGTGGTGGACACACACAGAGGAGGTTTTTGCCATAGGCACTGTACCCAAAGTATCTTCATGGGGTTTTTTGCCATTTCACTAATCTCCACGGAGAATTTATAGCTTTCATCAGACAACTGTTCACTTAAATTGGAAAAAGAAATACAGCTTCTGTAAACTAAAACATTGCAATAAACCCTTAAGAATTAACATGAATGTCAGTAAAACTTACATAAAATCTCTTGCTTCGGGGATGCTTCAGGGTCAAGGGGGTCATCTGTTTTCTCTATGGATAACCATATGCTTACATAATCAGTATTTCTTTGCAGAGAGTTATCAAACAGTACTTTAACAAAGCTAAAGCTGTCATTTAGGGTGGTGAGTCAACTCAAAAGCTGGAAGAATAGACCAGCTGTCTCAGCTGTAAAGCATATGTAGCTGATAAGTTTTGCAGGTGAAAAGAGAGATAACTGGAAAGGAGTTTACCTGCATTCAATTTATTTTAGAGCCACAGGCAGGCAGATGAGTCCAGTTTAGTCATGACAGGATATATGCAATCCCATCTTTTTCATTCAAATAGATGCTGTGGAAAATAAATGCATGCAAATTGTGTGATATGAAAGATAATAATAAACTTGATCTGAATGCCTAACATTAACAACATTTACAAAAATGTAGGTGGGTAGCTGAGGTTAAGCATAACAGGGTAACTGCCATCCATCTGTTTTCAGTCATTTAACAATTACTGAGAAAGAAATGCATGCCATGAGAAACATCCAAATATAGCATTAAGCAGGATCTGAGTATATAATCCATCATCAATAACACGGGTTAGCATAATGAAATATGAAAGCTTATGAAACATAAGGTTGTTTCCTTATTGGCTGGAAACTACAATGCCATTCAATGTGCAGAAGGATATGGATAAAGAATCACAGCACAAGATCTATGCTGTAAACTGATTAATGAAAATTCTGTGATGAGCTGATTATTACCTGATGTAACAGCTGAATGCAGGAATATGATAGATCAAACCTGTTCTGATTTGTCCATTAATTTAGGTGAATATGAAATGGCCCCTGGAAAAGTAAGACTTAAAACAGGCTCTTGTGCAACTCTTTGCAGCTAATGTGTGAGAATGGGAGCTTTGGAGTCTGTAGAATAACAGTGGTGGGACACTGCTTGCTAGTTACACAAGACGACTACTGGGAAAGATATACAAAATGAGTAACTCTAAGTGGCCTAAACTCCTTTTTTCCCTTGATACAAGCTATTGCATAAACTAGTGCTAAAGTGGGAGCACGACAATATGGTAACACAAAACATAATTTTTTTTACTTAGGACAGGCTTTCATTCACTAGCTCAGAAATTTCAGTTAAACTTCAAGTTTCTGCACTCTCCCTGCACCATCCTGCCCCTATAGAAAGATCCTCAAAATTCTCACCTATTAGCAGGGAAGGAAAACCTGTCAACAACTTGGGTTTGAGAACCAGAATTAAGTTTTCTTTTTACTTCCAGCAGATGCCATAATTTTATCTTTTTGATTAATTATTGATTTAATTTTTTTTCCAAATCAAGGATCATAGCTTTCATAGCATTGTAAAGGCAAAAATACAACTATGTTGAAAAAATACAAGCAAGACTCCTGGAGCAGATGATGATGAACAAAAGAAAGCATTATCAACCGAACACAATAGAGCTAACAGGGGAAAAAATTGATCAAAACTATTACTTTGCCTTGCAGATTTGTTTTCTTCTGTTATTTGCATTAATAAATTAATACTGAATGAAGATTCATTTCCTCTACATATCTAGATTAATTTAAATATAGAAGAAAGGGTTCCTTTTACTTATTAACATCTAGAATAAAGGGGAAGCATCTGATTTTGCAGTTGTTCAAAGTAATTTTAAATGCAGTGGACTGTGTCCTATTTTTTAAAAAAACCTTTTAATAGACATTTCCCTTAATTTTCTGTAATAGTCTCAAAATCCTAGAGCAAATAAACAGAAATGAAGGCAAAATAAAAAGCTTTTACCCTCAAAAGACTCCTATCAGAAGATGTATAGAGAGTAGTTATTGATACTGCCATTAATGGCTGAAGTATTTTAGTAACTTCATCAGAAAAACAGACTACTTTGAAGGATACCTTATAAGCTGATAAATTAGTGCCCAAAATTCTAGAGTTTTCAGTAAGAACTGAATTTTTCACTCTTGTTTCCAAAGCCAAAGCAGTATTTGTTTAAAAAATATCCTCTCCTAGCCTAGCCAATATACAAGTGTACTACCTAAAAAGTATATTTAGGAAGTATTAAATGTTTGTTAAAGGATGAAACACAAAGCCTTCACTCATTAAGCACTTTCTTTTCTATAAACGACATGTAAATACTTCAAATACTGACCAGTAAGGCAATTCACAGGATGGGTAAAACGTTACCAGTTTGTATATGAATTAAAAATAAAGTAATATAGCAACAGAATGGACAGTAGTGATGAAAAAAGCAAAAAAAGCAAGGGAGTGGGACAAAAAATAAAAAAGCTTATTTTTTTTTCTTTAAAAATGATAAAAAAATCATATCCTGGGACTTTTCACCCTAAGTTCGGACAAAATGGGGTGGGCGAGGAGGAAAAAGATATTAAGAAAGAAGAGTGAGGAAAAGGTAATATCAACCCAATAATAGTGAAAGAAATAAACGTGAATAAAAACTAAGTTGAAAAGTCAGATTTTGTCAAGAAGACTTATTTGTCATAACCTGAATTTTCAGTGTATTCATGTGTTGCTCATAAGTTATCACTCAGTGTTAGAGGCTGATATCAAAAAGTAGGTCTACAGAAAATCTTTTCTTAATCACTTTTGTCTCCAGAAAAGTTTTGAATAAAAAAGAATATAGTTACAACAGCTATCTATGTGAAATACAGCACACAACCTGCTTTTTCTCGCCCATGTAATACTAATGAGTTCATAAAAAAAAAGTGTAATTGCTGCTATAAAGTTTTAGGAGAGGAAAATTTACTGCTTGTAGCACTTGAATGATGACAACAGATGTATTTCTCATTATGAATGCAGTTATAGGAACAATCATACTGTTATTGCTGAATAGCTTTTCTCAATGACTCTAACGCATCCTTTCATTTCATGTATTTCTATGCCTAGGACAAAATGTCACTCACTGAACCAAATTTCCACACAGAATTTTATCCCTCACTAAAAAAGAAAAAAAGTTGAGGACATCAGAGGCAACAAGAAGGGCTTCTACCACTACACCAGTGTTCAAAGGCTGAGCAAGGGAAATGTGAGCCTGTAGCTAAAAGTAGCAGGTGAGTTCAGGACAATGGACACAAGGAGGGATATTATAACCTGGATATGTGGACAACAGGATTGACAAAAACGTAGTTGGGACAATCAGGTTCAGAGGATATTAGTTAATAGTTTGTATTGCACTCAGAGATCAGCAAGAAGTGGAGTGCCCCAGAGGTTTGTCCTGGCAGGAGGCTATGAGGTGCACTGTTGGCACATTTGCAGTTGATATGCATGTGGAGGAAGAGGCACATGCTTAAAAAGGGAATTTTGCAGAGAGTAACCAAGATAGGCTGGAAGAACAAGCCAACAGGTCATTCAGTTCTGCAAGGGTGTAATATATCCACAGAATGAATGAGAAATAAGGTGAGAGTAGACTGAAGTTGCTTGGGCAAGGTGGTGACGTCAGGATGTCAGGACCTGAAGTCTCTGATGCCCGGGCACAATCATTAACATCCCTCTGGTGTCAGATAGCCTGTGAAGACATCCTTTTGATCAAGGAGATATACCAGAGTGGAGGGAGAACAGTGCAAGATTAGCTGTATGGCCTATGATAACACACCTGAAACTGTCTGGGCTGCAGCTGAAATGGCATCATCTACCAAACTTTACAGCAGCAGGTGTCTGTAGAACCCTTAAGCCGTACTGGGGCTGTACTGATTAGAGGATCAACACCAAAGTACTAAATAAAATATGCTAGGTAATCAGTAGTTTCTTCAGTGGTAGATTTATTATTAAATACTCCAAATTAAGAAGACCCACTCAAGAAACACAAGAGGCCTTGTGCATGTGCTAACAAATTGGATAAAAACATGTGTTGGTTGTAGTTCCAGACCAAGTAAGCGTATCAATCAGTAGCCAGCAGATGGACAATATGAGGCAGATTAGACTCCTTGGGTTACTGAAACTCCAACAGACAATGAATTGAATTCTGAAAATAAATGAAGTTTGCCTACCAATAGAACCTGTAAAACACTAGCAAAATGACAAGATACTGCTTGGAATCTCTCTAGATGGGGAGCTGACACCTGGAAAAGGCCTAAACATTCTGATTTGTAGAAGTAATGACACTGAACGTTTCCTTTGAAGATGCTCAGGAGCATCAGTTGCCCTGACTACATTGTACTGACTTCTGGGTGCTGGTTAATACAGTATGGAAATGGCTTAAAGACTGGAATTGTGGTAAAAGGCAGCAGACCAATTAAAATAATATGGTGGCTGCTCAGGAGAGACGTACTTTAACAAGCAACTTAATGCATGTGTCTCAAACACAAAGGAGCTCAAGAAGAGCAGCACACTGCTAAGGCTGATAAGTTAGCCTGACCTGGGATGGGAGGATAAAGGAAAGCTATATTTAGCCAGATGGGCCCAGGAAACTGCTGGGCATTCTGGCTTCTTAGTGAGCCAGAAAATGCAACTTGAACTTTTTTCAGAAAGCCACAGCACAAGGAGTCAAGCAGTGCTTTATCTATGGAATGATACCACACATTCAGAAAGCACCAGTGATGCCAGGAGCTGGGGGTGATAATACAGGCAGCAGGACAGTGCTCCACCCCATGGTACTTGGACAAGGCATGCTGTGCAGGAACAGAGGTGGCAGCCAGGTTCAAAAGCCTAGAAGATCACTCAATTTCATAGCAATACGGTCAGAAGTCAGTCTGAGGAACGCATTCAGGATCAGGTCTGGTGAGGATAACTGGGATCACACACAAGCCCAGTGATTACTCAACAAGTTCATGTAAAGAGACAAGTCTGAAGCCAGCTCGTGAAGCCGGTCTGCAGGCCAGGATCACAATCAGCAGCATCTCTGGCTGGCAATAATATGGCTGTGGCTGAAATGGAAATAGATCTACCCTCCAGCTGAGCTTAAATGGGACTCTGGCCCATAAGCATGGCATGTGGCTGGGAGGCCCCAGGTAAGGCTGATCAGGGCTATAAAGCCTGTTAGCACCACAGAGACCAGATAGAGAGGGAAAGAAGTAACTTATAATTGTTTGCAATTGCACCTTTTGCAGGGGTAATGTTTAAAATGTTTAATGACTCCATGTTGACAGATGTTCCCAGGGTGAGGCAGGGTGAACACACAGCCACTTTATCTGAGTAGATCTGAGTAGATCACATGGCTGCTCTGAGAGATTCCTGCGGTCTTGAAGGAAGAATAGGATTTATAGTGCGTGTATATTAATTATGATAATGATGTTTAAAGTAAGGTTTATAATGGGTATATATTCAAAGACATCTTAAACATGTTTTGCTCAAAGAAGAATGTGCTGGACATGACTGGCAGCACAGCAGCAGGGCCAGGAGCTGCCCTTAGCCAGTCACAGCCCATTCCGGCTGGCTCTGGCACTGCTGTCCCCAGTGCCAGCCAAACCTGTGGCATATGGCACCTCTGCACAGGCGTGCTTGAGAGAGAGAAGCATTTGCGGGCAGGGGAGGTACAGGAGATGTGGAAGGGAAAACAGAATTCATGAAAGAGGACATTGTTGAGGACATGGCTGGAGACATGCTTGTGGAAGAAAGCATTCCATAACAAAGGAGATGCAGCCCACAATGACCCACACCTGGCCAGCAGGTGGCTTTCGGCATGGCCAGGATACTGGGAAGGACTATTGACCATGCCAGAGCAGAGGGAAATGAAGCAGCAGCAAGCACTGGAAGAGCAAAATAATATCTGGAAGTGGCAGACAGTGTTACACTTGTGACCCAGCCTGTCACTTTGCTAAAGGGGCTGGAAAAGAATGACTGCAATACAGACAAAGGGAAACTGAGACTAGGAAGGCAAGAATAGAGGTATTCAAATGAATTCCCTCCTTGGAAAGGAGCTGGAAATTTTATAATTGTTTTCCTTTTCTCTTGTGAGTTGGTAGAAACACACTTGAAATCTTTTGCAATAGCCGTGATGGAGTTCATCTAGGCTACTCTTTGTCAGAAGAAGTGAATATTAAGCTCGCTTCCTTCTCCCTAAACCAAAGTCTTTCCAGCTATTAGGTAAGACATAAAAAATTTTAAGCAGCCCAATAAGATTTTTTTTTCAGTCTTATCCAGTGCATAAGCATTCACATCACAATTGGTGTTCATAAGCTGAATAAAATCTTCATTTAATATATGCTTAGTGAGGTCAGTGAAAGTATTGTCATACACTATAGTAAACAAACATAAATTTACCCAACAGTTTATCTGCAAACATTAAAAAATATCACATATATTTATGGGCCTCTTTTGCCAGTAATGTGTGAAAAAGTGGTGAGAAGCCTTATGTGGAATGGATCACAGGAGGGTAAAATAAAGAGCTAGAGTGATGTAGTTAATTTATAAAAATGTTGCATGAAAAACATAAATTGTATTTAATTTCAAAGAACATCATCTTATTCCCATTCTCCATAACAGAGTATAAAAATTATGAAAAAGAACACTAAAAGCAGTAAATTATGTAACTAGTAGTGTCATTTTCCATCACTGACATTTTTTAAATCAGCTTGTAATTAGATTTGCCACTTTCATATCTTAAGCCCTAACTACCATGTATTTCAACTGGCTTGTGTACAAAAAGTCCCAAACAACGCAGATCAATCCTTTTGAAAAAACTATGCTCCAAGGCCTATCTTTACTCATCCTGGTTATGTTTTCTTTAATGAAAAACAGAAACAAAACCAACAATACCACTCTTCAAAATATTAAGTTTAATTAATAAAATTGTTATTTATATTTTACATATAATAGTCACTTAGAGAAATAAAAATTATGGTTTCAAACCTACAGAGTTTTCGTGGACAAGTTGATATATGAAATAGCCCTCAATATAAATTCATGCAAAAAAAGCGTATTAGCTTTAATAAAGTTTCCTATGCACCCATTATCTGTTGGTGTTGTCTGAAAAAAGAAAAAGAAAACCCTAAAAAAACCAACCCAAAATAAAAAACACCCAGAAAAACCCAAACCAACCAAAAAAACAACGCCAAAATGACCAAATACTATTGGATTATAATCCCACGTGTGTGCTGCAAATCAGTAAAAATCTATTGAAAGGTGGAGATCTACTTCTTTGACCCACTACATAAAGATAATTATATGCCTCACTTTTATGAAAACTCATTCACCTTTTTTAGCAAGGATGCCTTGAGGACCCAAATACAGACACTGGCATACCTTCTCCAAAACATGTTTTTCAATGTTTTCATAATTATTTTTGAAAAATGTCATTAGGAAAAGGTCCCAAATAAACAGTCCTATTTTATTAGTTTCTTTCTGTCACCATTCTAGGAAATACACACTTTAAGCAGTCACAAAGCCTTTTTTCCTCTCCCTATACATAATTCTTACATTCACAGCTGTCAGATTATAACCATGTCTTACCCTTTCTCCTCTCTGACAAAGGACCATCTTCTAATCAATACTATTTCCAATGAATATTGGCCTGTCTCAGAGAAAATGGTTTACGGTGATGTATGTTCTAAAACCTCCAAAGTGTTAAGTGTCAGTATATCTATGTCATTGCCAGTAGAAAATTTGGTTAGTGTATCTCTGATGCAAACCTTCTTGATGGTGTTAATTTCACAGTCCTTGTGCATGGGTATCAATGACCTCTTCGATGTTATTTCTCTGCCTGCTGCTGGCAGTTTTAGATGCATCCAAAAACTAAATTAAGCTTTCAATTTATAATGCTGCTTGCTTTTCCTCTCTTGTCCTCCATGTCTGGGCTTCTCTATCTAGTCCCATTTTATTTCATATTTTTTAATGATTCCATATTTTCGAGAATGATGATTATTCTCTTTGATCTCTCTGGGACCCTTTATTCATACCTTCCTCAAAGTCCTGCATCTAAAACCAGTTCAATATTCCATGCAAGGCTTTAAACTTTCTTAGCAGCGTGGAAGAACTACTTCACATATCCTGCCAACTTTTGCAAAATAGTTCCAGACATAATTTTCACAAACTCACAATTCCCATGCATGCATCCTGCAGTACTCCCTCCAAGCATACTGTATGTCCATTTCTTTAAAATTGTTTAAAAATAGAGACATTAGCTTAGTCAAATTAATTTCCAGGATATATTTATATAAGAAAAAATATTAAAAATATTTAAATGAAAAAAAATCTGTCATTACTAAATGAGAGCGAGCCAAGGTTCTAACAAGCATACTCATATTACTCTGTAAAGCAAATTTCTTCTCACAAACAAAAAACCTCAGCCTATTTTCCTTAGACTTTTAAGAAGTTTACATGAGAAGAGACAAAGTATGATGAGTTTCAGCATACTGATGTGCACATTTTTCAGACTGTGAACAATTAAACATGTTAGACTATGATGAAGATTTTTTTACAAATTTAACACCAGAGGCTTTTATGCTTCAGATTTCTCTCCAAACTACAGCTTCACAGTCTTGCTTGACATTCCTTTTAACACCGCATTGTACTGTCTGCCATTGTTAAATTTCAGAAATAGTGTTTTTTCCTCCCTTTCTGAATCTTAGTTTTGTCTTGACATTTTATACTTCTCTCGATCTGATACATTGCCACTGTTGTTTTGACAGGTCAGGTATACAATTCCACCTGAAACAGTGGTGCATCTGTGCTCCTGCAGCAATGATTTACCTTTATGGCAATGGATTACATCAGCAGTGCAATGCCTGATACAGTGTGTGATCCATTAGTATTTTATGCACTGTTGTTTAAGCATCACATTTACATTTATAAATGTTAACTCAAATGACCTTACATTTCCGGGGTTATTGACTTTGCAAAATTGTAGTGCCCATTAGGTGCATCAAAGCACCCTCCTTAACAGAGGTAAATGAGTGCTAAATGCAACTTCTATAATTCCTTTTTCTGATTTTTTAATTAAAAGCAAGGAGGAAGGGAAAAATAAAGAGAAGCACCTCATTTTTCTGCTCCATTGCCCATGACAACATCCTCTGCTTACAAATCTCATACAGCTACATGTTAGAGAAAGCCAAGCTCTCACTAAACGAAGCTATTTCTTTGTTAAGCAAATAACAGCCTTTTAGCAGGTCCTTTTGCAATTGGACAAGGTGTAATGGGGTTAGTCTAAAAGAGAGTAGATTCAGACTAAATATAAAGATGAAATTTTAGATGGAAGATGAATGATGAGGGTGGTGAAACAGTGGAAGAGGTGCCCAGAGTGGTGGTAGATGTTCCATTCCTAGAAAAACTCCAAGTCAGATTGGATAAGACTCTTAGCACCCTGTTTGAGTTAAGGATATCCCTTCTCCTTGCAAGGGGGCTTGGACTGGATGAACTTTAAAGGTCTGTGTCAGCCCAAACTTTCTATCATTCTATGATTATAGACTTTAAAATGGGGGGGTGGGGGGTGGGGATGGAATCTATTACATAGCCCTGATTATTACCCTGACAAGGGTTAATTTAACTAGCTGGAAAGACATGGTACTAATTCACCTTTGATTTTGAAACCCTCTTTAAGTAGAAGGCACAGAACTATTAAACAACTGTGCATTCAGAAAAAAAAGAAAAATAAAATAAAGTCAGTAGAGAAAATTCCTCACCACACTAGCATGTTTGAGCAAGGTCAGTCAAACATTGCTATCTCATGGAGTAGAAAAACCAAGCATGGTGTGTTTGAAATCAATAGCACAACCGAGTGCAAATGATGCAGTCAGTCTTTTGCAGATTATCTTCATTCAAAGTCAATGATTCCAAGTATTTTGCCCTGAAGGAATGTTTTCAATCCTGAACATTTTTGCTGACCACTCTGCATCAAACGTTATTGAAAAAACTGTGTAGTGTTGCCCTGATGTACCATCAGCCTCAGCATGGAATTGCACCAGATCACTAAATGCCAGAGTCAGAGCAAGATGTTAAGAAAACCAACATAAATATGTCAGAATTTATTTTTCAGTAATGACATTGTTGGCAAACATTTGAATTTTTTTCCTTTCTTGACCAGTTAGTCATAGTAACATTAATATCCAGCAACAATGCATATGTTCTTCTCTTTAAATAATCACAGCTTATTTCAGTGAATTGTTCTGTGTTATGACAGCTTTGATCCTTCAGCTCATAGGAAAGACAGAACATAAAAATTTATCAAGTTGTATACTTAGACTTTTGTTATGTCACTGCCCGTGGTTAAAGAAATGGCACTGCTCTATTTACAGTTTCCTTTCCAATTTTAGTTACTACACATATTTTCTAACAGAATGCAGTACTCACAGACACTGGAGAGGCTATTCAAACACAATAAAAATGAAAAAGCATGAATGTTGCTGTGGAAGCGCTTGACAATATCTCCCAATATAACATTTTATTGTAATGTACAGAAACCCTCCAGCACCATGTCAATGACTGTCATTTCCAATATGCTCCCTAGCATCAGTGCTGTCAATTCAAGTGACTTTGTCAAGTGTTTCATGGTAATTGGTGTGTTTCCATAAGTGTCACATCTTGGAGCAAAGGTATGGTGGAGAAAGAAATATGTGTGATCCAAGCCATTTTTAAAGTTCCAAAATTGAAAGGAAGGAAATGAGGGAGGGAAGAAGGAATAGTGAAAACCCCTTAAAAACATAACATTTTAAATGAAAGAAGGAGGAAAATTTAAAATACATTCAATATTTCATTAATATTTTAAACTATCCATAAAAATGAGAGTTTTTGTTTTAAACAATCAATTTAAACAATCAATTTCTCACAAATTTTTTTTTTTTAAAATAAACTACTGTCTGCCAGCAGTCACTATAGTACCTTTATTGTGACTGGTTCAGTAGTATGCAGTTGGCTTCAAAATGTATTATCTTATTTTAAAATATTTTCCTAACTCATGTAATAATCATCTTCAGTTTGCAATTCATCAAGTTGTATTTTAAAATGTCACTTTCAATGAAAATCAAGTGGTCTTGGAATATTCGAAGGGCAACAGAAAATAAACAACAAGAGAAATTCCTTTTCTACCATTATGAATATATAAAAGATTTTTGTAATGGAAGTTTTACAAAGAAAAATCCTTACAGGTAGAACTACTTACAGATGTAAGTACAGAGACAGCACTTAGTGTTTTATTGAATCTTGAAGGGTCACATCTTTCCAGAAGGCTTGCCTTGTTTAATGATTTTAATGCCAATCATTTATTCCATTTTATTTAAATAAAATACTTATAGACATCTACAAAGCAACAATTCTGAGCATGTAGTCTAATTATTACATGGTATGCTTGATGGCTCAAATGTCTAAATTCATAGTTTTAAATTAAGTACCAGAAGCTTAGGAAAATACTTAGGTACTTTAAATTAGAACATTTTTTTCAGATAATCAGCAAATGATACTAGTCTAGGGTAAAACATGAAATATTACCATGTTTCTGTGATTAGAAGCAGAGTCTAAGATATTAACTCAAAGTCTTTAATACAGTATATTTCTCAGAATTACTTTGAAAAGATTAGTTCCCTTTTACAAATTCTCATTACTTATCTACTATAGTTCAGGATTTTAATCTGATTTTAAAAGGTGAAATTACATTTTATTCATTACAGAGGTACTGGTTTTAATTTTTTTAAACAATATTAATACTACTGCTGTAAGAGAAACTTCCAGCCTTCTGAGTAGTCATTTTGGAACACTTTTCCATAGTCTATTGAAAAACTATATAGCAAGTATTTGGCCTCTCTTCACACAAAATCAGTGGGAAGTAGAGTTGTATTAGTATGGCAGTACATTAGTTATTTTACATAACTTGTTTATTAATAAGAACAGATAAATTTCTATTTCTTCTGTGGCAAAGAGGTTGGTTGTATTAGCATTGTGTTCTTTTTTTCCTATTCACCCATATATCTCACCTAGTTGAGTGCTACAGTGCTTGGACCATTTTCTTATTACTCTGAAAACAACTGTTAAAGAATATCCACTTTGTCTTTTTCCCAATCTTTCCGGCTCCCTGTCTTGCCCCTTTCCCGGAACTGAAGAAACCAGCATCTAAATCTGTGCTTCTTCCCAGCCCTCCTACTCATCTGTGTTTCTATTCATGCAGACAGCAGAATTAGTAACAGTATTTTTCAGATCCTGATAGAAAGCATCAATAATTTAGGATTTGACAGGTTACTCAGACATAATTCACTGCAATGCATAATGACTTTTTTATAAGACCATAGTAGGCTAGCTATCCAGCAATATATCAGGCACACAAGCATTTAAACTCATTTACAGAAAATCACAGAAAAAATATTATATGCAATAACATTAACTAGAGAATAGAATAATTTAAAAATATTTTACATGCAACCTATATTCTACAACTCTCTGTTATGTCCATGCATTATAGTGGATTGCCAAGAGATGCTCTGGAGTGTCCCTCACTGGAGATATTCAAGAATATCTGGACACAGTGCTGTGCCATGTGCTCAAGGATGACCATGCTCGAGCAGGGAGGTTGGACCAGATGACCCACTGTGGTCCCTTCCAACCTGACCATGACAGAACCATCACTGTGGGTCTGTGATTCTGTTCTATTAAATAAAGAAACCAATCAAAAGCTTCTATTAGCTCTAGCATTAAGCTAGTGCTTCATGTGAGTCAGGAGAAATATATTTACTTTCTCCCTCCCCCCTTCTAGAATAAATTATCTCCTTAATGATGCTTATCATTTTCCATAGGAAAATATCAGCAAAGTATTTATAGCTGTGATACATTGTCAGACTTACTAGAGAGTTACATTCAGTTGGTGAAGACTTGTTGAGGCTGCTTGAAAAAAATATAAACTGGGCCTCCTGCTGATCTTGCACCTGCTGGAGCAAGGCTGACACCTGAAGGGTGTCTGGGGTGAAGCAGAGGCCTCACAACCCAATGATGAGCCAGCAGACTCGTTCTTTGCCAAGCACAACAAGCATTGCTCTGAATTTGGTTCTTCAAGGAGACAAGGATGAGTACAAAGACTCTCTGGTGAAGGTCAGACAGCCTTTAAGGTCACGTTGGTGGGTGGAGGAGGACAAAGTGTTTGTCTCACATTCATATCAACTATAAATTTTGACCAAAGTCATGAAGAGTCTCATTAATCCCCAATAACGTATTAACTTTCATATCCCTAAGAGTGCAAATGAAGTGAAATCAGAAACTAAGTCCAAATGCAGCTAGCACCTCTGATCTCTGAGGACCAGCTGGAATGCAAGGAGGTTTATCTTCTGCCTAATTTCTGTACCTTTAATGCAACCCTGGCTAACAGAACTATGTCTAATTCATACAATCACAGGAAGACTTATCTGTTTCCCTCAAAAACACTTTTTTGAAAACACATGCATGGAAAATCCTCATTATTACTTGCATTTAGATAAGATAATAAATTCTTTAGATCTGGAATTCTTTCTGATTAAGAGAAGTCATGCTTCATTTCAGTCTAGCTACTCACACAGAAACTGTAAGTGTGGCAGAATAGTGATTTAGTAAACAAGATTCCAGTTCATACTATAGTCACATGTGACTTCCAGTCAGGCATGCAGTGTGGAGAAATTCAGACTTAGTTGCTTTCCAGAGTGATTAAGGAAATTGGCTAAAAATATATAGCAAATCTAAAAAGTATCAGGAAAACAAGTCTGTCTTCTGGCACAATCTCTTTGTCACCTCCTGAAAAACAGTAAAATGGAGCCATAGTAAAAGTTTTTAATATCATTCTATTCAGCATGAACATAAGAAATATTAATTCTTCTGGTGAGAGAAATTTGTTGTTCAATCCTTTACTGCACTGTCAAATAATAGATTTTCCTTTTACTTACCTGTATTCCAAAAACTTATTTCAGGGGAAGAAGGTATACAGAACAGACTCATTTCCAACCAGTTCTTTAGATGTCAGCTCTTAAGTGCCTTGTCTCACTTTTTTGCTAAGTATGGCCAAAAGTTTCTCTGTTAAAAAAAAAGAAACAAAACACCAAAACAAAGCCAAACCCACATGATTTTACAAAAAAAAACAATAGTAACAAACAAAACACAAAAAAAGCAAAGAACTCCAAAACTAAACAGACAAACAAACAAACAAAAAAAAAACCTTTTTCTTTTTCTTCTTCTTTTTTTTTTTTTTTTTCCTGGAATCAAGTCTCTTCTCTGCAAATTTGTATTGCATATTGCTGCTCCACTGAGTGCAGAACTAAATAAAGCCTGGGGAGATCTAGCTTAATACTCATATATGTGTAATATCTCCAGGTTCTTCTTTGAGTTACCATGTTACTTGAGTTACATGTTACCAGGACTTCCAGACCCTGATGAGCAACTCTCAATGATTTCTCTGTCACTCAGAAAGTCCATCTTGTCTAGGCAAGCAGCAGCCAGCCATGGATTCCACACCGCTATCTCATAATATTTCTATGATGTTGGGTTTTAGCCAGCTGTGTTGCTGTTACATGTTAGACTTACACTAGAGGTACTGATTTCTTTCTTTTTTCTTCCATCTGCTAAAAGACCTAGAGGAGCTCAATTAATTGGTACTGCAATTCTTCCATCAAATTCCATTGAAATTAGCCCAAGAGAATAAAAATATATAGGGAGAAATTATATGAATTATAACTTTCCTAAACCTCACATTCTTAAGAAATAAATTTTCTTTCACAGATGAGTTTGCATGCTCAACAATTGCCTTAACAGTATAGTGTCTGATTTCTTGCTAGAATGCCACTACCCGGCACAGAGGTTTGAATTGAGAGGGCTCAGAGTTCATTTCAGTTTCATATTCAAAGATTAATTAAGCTTAGTCACTAAATCTTCAGAAAAGGAACATGAAGACACTTTTCTGCATATTTAAAGACTCCAGGGAGGGCAGGCAGAAGTATAGATTTTTTCCCTGTTTTACTGGACTAATTCCTGAAGGATAATTACTAATATTACATCTACCACTGTGTGCAGTGACAATCTGCCTTTAAAAAGAGCTACTTGAACATTTTTTTGCCTAAAGAAAAAGCAGCAAGTTTTAAAATTAGTAGCATAGTCTACTGAGACTCAGGTGACAGATTCAAACCTTGAGAATGCCATGCACAGTTAGACTGTGACAGTGCAAGATACTTTCACTGGCAGAAAGGGAAACGGCAGCCTCCTGTCAGAGAGGAAAGAGAAATTTTTTTCTAAAAGTCACAAGGGAATCAGAGTAACAAAGCAGCAATGGAACACAGCGTTGGTAATAAAAATCTGGTTCAGGGAAAGAAGCAATGTGAAGAAAGGAATATAATACATGAACTGCGTGTACATGCAGAAACACCAAGGTAATTACACAGCACAATATCTATGCAAGTTTTTGTTTGATTCTTTGGTTGGATTTTTTGGGGTTTTTTTTTGTTTTTTTTGTTTTTTTTTGAAATAAACCCACAGAAAAATTATCCTTCCAATTTGTTTTAAAACATTACTGAGTAGAAGAATCCCTCCACCTGTTTCCTATAGTATAGGCGTGTTGGTTTTGCATGGCCTGATTTTTGGTAGAGGAAGGCCACAGAGGTGGCTTCTGTGAGAAGCTGCTGGAAGCTTCCACCATGTCCAGCAGAGCCAATCTCTGATGGCTCTGAAGATGGACATGAGCCTGGCCAAAGCTCACCAAATTAGAGAAGTTGGTAACACCTCTGTGACAGCAAATTTAAGAAGAAATCAGAACAAAGTGGGGGACAGCTTTTCTAGTCAGAGAAGAGGAGGAGAAGATGAGAATGTGTGAGGGAAACAACCTGGAGACCCCAGGGTCAGTGGAGAGGGATGGGCAGGAGGTGCTCCAGGTGCTGGAGCCGAGATTCCTCTGCAGGTCATGGTGAGACCATGGTGAGGCAGCTGAGCCCCTGCTTCTCCTGGGGGTCCACAGGTGATGCAGAGATCCACCCACAGCCCCTGGGGAGGTGCCCATGTTGGAGCAGGTGGATGCCTGGAGGAGGCTGTGATCAGTGGCAGACCCAGTGTAGAGAAGGCCTTGCTTCCAGGCTGGAGCAGCCTGTCCTTGGAGGGCTACACCCGTGGAAAGGGAGACCCACACCACAGCAGTTTTGGGAGGACTTCTATTCATGAGATTGGAGTCATGCTGGAGAAGCTCATGGAGAACTGTCTCCCATGGGAGGGACCCCACAGCCTCACAGGGGAAGGACTCCTCTTACTGAGTAGCAGAAGAAAACTCCAGGTGATGAGCTTACCAAAACCCCCATGCCCTGTCTAGCTGTACTGTTGATGGGAAGGGAGGGGTTGGGGGAAGAAAAGGTCTTTCAAGGGCTTATTTTACTTCTCTTTGTCATCTGATTTTTTTGCTAATAAATTCACTTTGTACCTCTAAGCTGAGGCTGTTTTGCCCTTGGTTGTTTTCTCACGCTTCTTATCTCAGCTCATAAGCCCATTGTTAAATTTTTTCCTTTCTCCTCTCTCCAACTGTGGCAGGGGAGGGTGAGTGAAAGGCTTTCATGGGTGCCTGACAATAGGTCATAGCACTATTCTTTCATGGTATTTGGATGGTCAGGATCAGTTTTTGTAACTCAGTGAGCCTTTAAGCAATATTCAAATAGCTCACTGCTGAAATGCAGCAAGCACGGCAGGGCAGCTGCTCCTCCTGTGGTACAATTCTTTTTTACCAGCATTTTGAGTTATGGTGTAAGCAAACAGTGAAAGATGCCAAATAGTCTTTCATTGCTAAAAATGGTAACAAATTCAAACATTTTAGAAACCCTCTATATTTGTGCCTCCTTTATGTCTCTTATATAGTAGCATGGGTGCTCAAAACCGAAAGGGATCTCTGATTTGACAGTCAGATGTGATATGTTTAGTTACATTTGTATGTGATGAAATATCATTCACCAAGATGCTCAACTAAATATACATGGTCAGGGCGCATTTCTCTGACTACTACTTTTCAGTATAAGTTTTTCCAAATTCCTGTGATAGTAGTGGATCCACATTAACACTGGAAAATCCTGCTAAGCATCCTTGCAATTTTTGCAGGCCTTAGAGAAGTTCTAAATAGCTCAAAATCAGAAAACTTTACACCTATTTATAATGAAAACATTGCTACTCAGTGAATGTAAATAATGATCTTCCTGCAAAAGACAGAGACAAATATCTTTGATTCCAAACATACTGGAGCAGTTAAATATTTCCAGATAATAATGCACTTAAAAAATATATTCTGACTCTGGTACCTGGGTAAACAGACATGAAGCAATTCAATTTTTTAGTTGCCCATTTTTCCCGTGTGTTTTACTTGTCATTTTGGTAGTGTCTCAATTATATTTTTATTATTTCTTTTACATTAGTCCTTTCAGAGGAAGTCTTAATCAGAAGTTTTTAATGTTTATTTTCATAATAGCAATGTAACTATTTTAATGACATGATTATTTATTCTTTGAAACTTACATGAAAACTGTATTGGAGAAATCATAAAAATTTGCTTCTTACATCTACCAAGTACTATGTGATTGCAAAATAATTGCTTATTTCTGTATTTTGTAAACTATTTTACTGAGATTTCCCCACCTACCATTTTCTTTAATTAAAATAAGTTCAATAAAATGGCTACATTTACATATCCATTGAAAATATTTGGGCCTTATGTATATGCAAACTGAAATCTGCAGCCAGTGATAGCTTTTCATATTCATAAAACTCCTTACTGCTAAGAGGGGCCGTAAGTCCTTGCAAGCTATACATAAACCAATGCATATAAGTGACATTCAACCACCTCCAAACAGCCTGAGCATCAGTTGATGCATAGAAAAACATGCACAGTTGGAGACATGAGAGAGTTATGGCCAAGGACTATGGGCCAACACAGTGAGTGGTCCCATTAAACACAATGGGCCCTTTGGCATCTGGAAAGAATTTGTTTGTCAAGGTCTGACAATACACTACACTGTATTAGTTCCCAAGATCAATGGCAGTGTCTGTTCACAATTTCAGCAGTGCTGATTGAGACATTCTGTGAAAGCAGTATAGCTCTCAAGATGTTGAGACAAGTGAAGCATAGATTAATAGAGTAAGGGTGAAAAACGTGCTGATATATGTGTCAATTTAAATGGATCAATCTGTCAGACTTTGGAGACAAAGAGAAAGCTTCAGTCATTGCTGGTGCTATAGAACAAATGCTAGATGATAACTTCTATGCCACAAGAAGTTCTAGAGCCAGTGCTGACAAAAAATATGGAGAGATTTTGAAAAATTATTTGAAGAGAGACTAAAAACAGATAAATTGGGATATCATAAGCATTCAAAACATTCAAAATCAAGACATCAATTTAAATGCCCAAGTAACAGCATTTAGACTGAATTTTTTCTCAAAAGCATTAGTACTTGTAAGAAATATGTCTCTGTGCAGATCACCAACAAACATGCTCGTGTTACTTAAAGGATAAAGTGCATTACAATTATAGAGGCTACACTTAAGTTTGTTTTACTACAGAAAATGTGACTTACATTTACCTTGAAATGCCCTCCAACAGCAGTTACAGATCATTGTAGGAGTTGCCCCCAACTTGGTCAGTTCCAGCATTCAAAATGTACTTAATTGGTGAATCTTATTCCACATTGTCCACCTCTCTTTCCTGAACAAACATTTTCAAGACATTTATCAGCAGGAGTTAATATTGTCTCTTTGAGGAATACAGCACTGTCAAATCTAGTGAAGCAAACAGGAAGATCTGTTGCTCCTGGGAGTGGTAAGCTACACTTCTGCTCCATCTCCATTCCTCATACCTCATGGTATACTTCCACCACCTACTTTGTGCTTATGCCTGTGCCCTTATCAAAACCGTCTGTAAGGAAATTTAATTCATTAATATGACAGAAAGTTAAATGATCCACAAAAAGAAAAAGAAAGGGGCTATTGCAAATTAAGTGAGTTATCCACTCTAAACATTCAAAGTGTTTGGTAAATAACAAAAAGGAAAGACTCATCACCATAGGATGCAGAGGGGAAGAAAGAATTGTGAGATGATGTGGCAAAATAATGTGCTCAAAGACATTTTAGCACAAAGTGACAGGCAACTGAGATCCAGAAAGCTCCAGACTAGTACAATGAAGAGATAGGGTTGCATGGTCAGGAGCAGGGAATAAAAAACAAAGAGGTAGAGAAAGATTATGGAAACAAGCTGGCAGAAAGGCTAGCATACTTCAGAAACTGCAAAATCACAGAATGACTCACAAATAAACCCAAGACCATTCTGTCCACCTCCACACTAGCCAGGCACAAGTCGGATTCACTCTGAAAGTTGTTTCATCATTTTATCCTCCCCACCGGGATTTTCAGCTCCAGCACAGCATAGCTGCAACTGACACAGCTTTCCTTTAAGAGCTGGCTTGCATCTCATAGCTTGAAATACAATCAGAAAACTCTTACCATCTTAGAAACACAATGCTGGGTACCCTTTAGAATACCTTTGGCAAGGATTTTTAACATTCAGAGGATATTAAGCAGGAAAAATACCTGTGTCACCCAATAGATAAAACTGAGGAAAATATGGGCTGAAAGATCTTTTCTTTGTCAGAATTAGATGTTTGCATTAGACACACAAAGTGAAGCCAATTAATTCACTGTCACACTGTTTTTATTGGACCTAAAAAAAATACAAAGGGAAAGCAAAAGCACTAATATTCTTGAATTAGTTTCCTCCTCTCCTTGTTTCTCAGTTTAAACACCTTTTCTATTTTGTGCTGAAGCCAGTGTTCTGCATACTGCTGATTCAGTTACAGGACCAGGCCCTTTAGACAGCTTGATATCAACTATTACAAAATATTGAAAACTTAAGTACATTAAGTCCTTCTACTGTTCATGGATAGAACTGTTCCCGTCAAGGCCAAGATCTTTAAATACCTGTTTTCTGTCCAAAAACAGACAGAAAAATATTTCAGTTTTATAGAGAAAACCTATGTATTTAATTATTTTGTAAGAAAATATATTAAATATACACCTTTCATTTATTCCTAACGTGCTCCTTTAATAAATTTGAATCTTTATGAAAACCAATCCTTTGTATTATTCTATTCTACCAGCGCATTGATATTAACTGTGAAACACTTGCATTTTTTGGAGTCAGTGATCCACATAAAGTTAACCTGAACAGGGTCAGGCCTGTGCTGTGCTGCCTGTCCAGCATGGCTTTGGACTCTGGGACAGTGCACAATCCTTGTGTGCAGGACAAACTTGGTCAGCTCATCTCACACAAGGAGCCTGAAGGCACATCCCACTTGGAACCTGCAATTATCCCGCCTGCCTGGCCTTGCCTTTATCTAACAGTGCAGCAGGAAGTCCTTCAGGAGAACCCTTTAGAAATTGTTTTATTGTGAATATAATACTCAGAATAGCTCAGATGACTATAAGGATCAGTTTCTCTCCATGGTCAGACCTGCTCTTCAAACCACTGTGGGAAAAATCCATTTAGGCTCCAAATGATGCTGCACCAATGCAGGGTGCCCAATATCTGAAGAGATGAAACACTTTCTATCTGTATTTCTCTTCTCATTCTTTCTTATTAATTCAGTTATCTTATTAAGTCATTTGTCATTAGGCTTTCCTTTTGAGATTCAGAAAGATCCCTGCACCAGCCCTCTTGCTTACTCACTTTCAGCACCGTCACTGCCAGCATCCCCTGCCGCAATGGCACTCACCTTGTGGCTCTTCTCTGGAGTTTCAAATCTACAGTGTTTTACAAGCAGTTTACAAGTGATGCAAATAAGTGAGAAAGACAGACTTCTATTTTACACACTTTGCAGAACAGAAGTGTCTTCCCCCAGAAAGCACCTGTTATAAAGAGAGGCACAACCCCCTTAATAATATCCTCATAGCTGAGTTTTTATCTCTGTCATCCAAGGAAGTTTGTGGAAACATTGCAGATTGTAAACTTTGTGTTATCTCTACTTGTTAGTATTAGGCCACTATATATAGCCAAAAACTGTGATGATAGAGACAGCTTGATGTCTGGAAATTGTCTTTCTGTGTAATGTTTCAGCATGCTTTTTGAGACAGTACAAACACACTGCAAAATTGCAATCTTCAGTATTTTGTCAGGTCAGAAGATATATTTAAATGTCCAGCATAATTCACAGAATCAAAAGATGTTAGCATTTTCCCACATTATAACCTTTATTAGTTAGCTTTCATTTAGTGACTAGTGTCATCTATTCTCCAACTGACTTGCTAGAAATCTTGAAGGAAGAAATGCCACAAGCTTAGTGGCAATGCACAATGTCACAGCTTAGTGACATCTCATGTTATTTAAAAAACTTTTGTAACAACTTTTTTTTTGTATATATGTGTTTAAGAGGGAGGAAGTTACAGATCCATGTGATGGAAGTTTTTAGAAGACTGAGAAATCCTATGACTTTCACATTTACAATAGAAAATAACTATATTATTTTATTATCAACACACTTCACCCTAATGTTTGTTTCTTATACATTGTCAACACTTTCTGTACAAAACTGTTTGTCTTTGACACCTGGAATACAAATTAGCTGTGGGGATACAAAGACCACAGAGCTGACGCTGTATCGTTAGCAATGACAGATGCTGTCTTGGGTGGCCTCAGCTGCAGAAGTCGAGGTGATCAAACATGAGAGCTTTTCAGCAAAAGAAGTTTGAACTGTAACAGGCTTGTCTTCTTTTTTCCTTCATTCTCATGCACAACGTTTTTGTGCTGCTTACCTACACTTCTCCCAGACAGGCTTCCAATGCTGCTTGTCTTTTTTGTAGTTTTGCCAACCATTATTTTTTTTATATTCAGCAAAATATTCTTCCCATTTCACTTTTGTTCTTGTTCTCTATTTACTGAATTTTTTATTGTTTACTGCACTTTACTCATGTTCAGATGCAGCAATGCAACTTATTCTCTTCCCTTTTCAAGGCCATGTTGCTAATATTTATGTAAAATACTTATACATCGGCATGCTTATGTCATTGTAACAGACAGTACAAGCCCTAAGCTTTGTTCTCCATTTCATTTACTTGGAACAAATTGAGAATTGGAACTCCAGTTTCTGAGGAGACAAAAATTCCTAGAAACATATCCTCCCTTTTATATACAGTAGGTAACTGGCACAATTAACCTTTTTGGTCTTTTATAGCCCAGTTGAGTTCATCAATAGCTAAACAATTTTATTCTGAGCAGTAATCAAATATCAGCACTTCCCTGACTAGATTGTTATACTCCTAATACCAAATATAACACTTTGTGCAAATGACTGGGAAGTGTAAATGTTTTTTCATTCTGTAAAAGTTTGAGTTTCACTGAAAAGGCTGAGCATTCAAAGTTTAACTGTGAGCCATAAGGACAAAGATTTGTACCACTGGCATGATATAGTAAATTTGGTAGGTTTGTTCTTGTGATTACAAAAAGGAGATTTGTGTCCTAATAAGTTCCTTAAACTGAAAAACCATCTTCTCTTTCTGGGAAGGATGATGCTTAAGTTCTAAGCAGAAACAGAACTGGGGTGAGAAGTGGAATTGTAGAATGGGAAGAGTAAGAAGAACACCTTGTCTTCTTTTCAAAGAGAGTCTAAATAGCAAACCTGAGTTGATTTTCCCTATGTATTAGGTCATTGTGAATTAATGTTGAAGAAAATCAGAACAGTACTTTTGCTCCCTCCCCTGTTCAGTTGGTAGAGAGAAATTAAATTCTTATCAAATGCATAGAAAGTGAATACAAAGGCTCACTAAATGTAATGTTAACTTTAAAAATTCACACAATTTGTCAGACTCAAGAGTGAACTTATCTGATAAAATCATCTGTACTGCATCCCAATAATTATTTCACCAGAGCACAAAAAAGGACCAAACTAAAAGCCAAGGAAATGTGTTAAAAGACAAAAATATTGCTTAAGATTGTGCAAGATCACTCACATATAGATGAGTCCCTGATAATAAAGACATTTATTTTAAAACTCTTATTTTAAAATACATTTATAGAAGACCATCCCAGAAAGCAGAGTGTTGCATTCGTCAGGGAAACAAATGAAAATAACACCGGAGACACACGTGTTCTAATATTTTTGAAACAGAAGGACGATGACAGAAAGCAAAAGACGAAGCAAAATCTGGGTTGAGATATTGGCAACCAAGTCAGTAGATTTCAGTCAGACTCCATGGGGAATGTGTTGCAGAAGTAGCTGTCCCCAAGAACGTCCGAAAAGAATGAGTGCATTCTCCTCCAAGGACCTGTCATCTCATAACCTAAAAAACTAAGAAACTGACCACCAAGTCGCTGAATGAACATGAAGCCCAATATGGGAAGTGAAAAGTCCAAAATATTAAAAAATTATTTTCAGACACCTGTATCTGGCGAGAAAAGGTATTCCTGAACAACAGAACTGATGACAGAGCAAATAAAAAGATGCTAAGTAGGGTTTTATAATCAAGGTTTTATTCAAAATCTGTCCTTATTTCAAAATTAGTTCTAGAATTCTCAGTTTAATAGTAGCATACAAAAATAGAATGAAAAAGAAAATATATTAAGTTCTATTATTTCAATCATAGATCCTGGAAAAACACTGAAAAAACACTGCAAACTGTGATTTTGAGATATTTCTAATTTTGCATTAATTTACTATTCAGTATTCATACAGTAGAAAGACACCAATAATTATCAAAATTTATGCTAGCATAATTTTGAAGACAAAGTCTGTATTTAAAAATAATAACCATTTACCTGTTAATCTTCAATTTTATATTACTGAGAATATCAAAACAGGAAACATTACTGCTGTGAATTCAATTGTTTGGTACCTAGAATTAAACACGTACCTTTTCAGAGATCAGACTGAGATCTTGTCTGTAACAGCCTTTTTGTGCAGATATTAACTCCTGCACTAAAGAATGAGAATATCTTTTGAAAAGTACTATTTTTTCCTTCTTCCGTCATTTTTAAAATTTTTTTTGTGTGAGATATCAACTGAGTTTAAAAGAAGAACAGTGGGGTTTTTTGCATGTTTTTGTGCTGTGCTAATGACAAGCAAATAGCAAATCTTATTCTTTTGTCCCATGTAAAATCATCAGTGCGTGAAAGGTCCGCATCATGGAATTACCTTCGCTTTTGCTCCTAGGTCCACTGTTTCAAAGAGCAGTGTTAGTTATCAGGTGTCAGTGAGGCTGCAGCTCAGTATAAATGTCTTTTCATTACTTGTCATTGAATCATGTAAACCCGGGAAATGAGCAGAGGAAAGAAAATGGTTTCTCACTCAGATAAAACTGAATACATCACTTAAGTAGTGCAATGAAGCATGTATTTTATTTCATTGATCTAGACATTAGAAGCATAATTATTAAGGTGTCTGGCAGGAACTTAACAATTGAAATCACTGCTATCTCTACAATGTAAGTGGAGAAAAAAAATCCGTCTTAAATATTTCCATATATTCGTAAAAGCTATATTCTCAGACAATTTTTAAACCAAAGATGCTGCCATTATCCTCAGATGGCAGCTGAGCACCATCCAGCCATTTGCATTCCTTCCCCTGGTGGTGGGGGAAAAAAAATCTGAAGGGTAAAACATAGTAAACTTGTGGGTTGAGATAAAGACATTTTAATAGGGAAAGTAAAGGCCACTCACAGAAGCAAAGTAGAACTTGTTTCCCCTGGGCAGAAAGGTGTTCAGCCATTCCCAGGAAGTAGGGCTCCATCATTCATAACTTACTTTGGAAGGCAAAAAGAATCACTTCAAATGTCCCAACTTCTGCCTTCTTGCCACAGCTTTTATTGGTGAATCAACATCATATGGTCTGGAATATCCCTTTGGTCAGCTGATACCAGCTGTCCCAGCTGTGTCACCTCCCAGCTCTTTGTGTGTAGATGGTGTGAGAAGCAGAACAGGCCTTGAATTTGTGTAAACAGCACTCATTAACAATTAAAACATCACAGTAATATCAACACTTTCTTTATCACAAATCCAAGACTCCCATATTCCCATAGTCCCAAAGAAAATTAATCCTACCCCAGCCAAAACCAGAACAGATCAATAAGAGAAAGCTTACCTACAGATGCATGGAAAACCAGTGTTGGGAAGAAAGAGGCAAAACTGAGAGATTTTATGAGGAGGAGGGAATAGTTTCACTCAACTGACCTTGCAGCTGAGAATGCTAAAAAATTCCAGTGTGGGAAAACTCTGTTTTTGTACCTGATGTTGTTCATTCTCTGCCTGCTTTGAGAAGTCAAATTCTTGTGGAGAGGTAAAGCACTCGCAGACACGCACATAGCCTTTTGTTAGGGTGAGGCAGGCAGTGATGTCCCCTACCCCTACCACCTCTGCCACTTCCAATAGGATGAACTGAGCCTAGCAGAGCCTGTGTCCCCGTGTGTCTCTGCTGCCTGGTGTCGTCAGCAAGGTAATGAAATAAATCTACTCTTTGCATTTCAGCTGTGGTTTGATGGTTGCCCTTGGTTACCTACATGTGTTGATACACACAAGCAGATAAATTCTTCCTCTAATTTTAATCAACAGTTTAATACTAAAATTAAGATGCCATAAAAGACAATCTCACGAATAAGCAATCACTTATCCTCCCTATTTTGCCACTTGGTAGAAGGAACACAGAGGACTCATAGTATTCAGGGTGAAACATCTGCATAATAAGGAAACATCTACACTACTTTTCATTTGTCATGGATTTAAAATCTACATAAAGGACATCTATATTTCACAGGTAAACATATCAATAGCATTACCATATTCTAAGGGGAAAGAATTTCTTTGCAGTCTTCTAGTTAAGCATATGTGTGCATTCTGGCCACTGTTTGTCCTGGTTGCAACCACTACTGCATTAGATAAACCCAAACTTGATTGAAAGTTATGATCTCAAAACCTTACTTACAGGAAAAGATGCTATTTTAACCAAAATTAAAGGATTTAGTTCTTTATTCCATTTGCATCAGCCCATCAGTCCTATCTGGATTTTGCTTCAGTCAATCAGCTTGCATAATTAGTCCAAACTGTGATCTAATCAGATGACATCAACTGTTCAGACTGAACACAAGCAGGGTGTTTTGGGCCATAACCAGGAATTCTGAGCAATGACAATGAACAGAGCCTGTGAGATTGTTCAGGAAAACATCCATCCCTGCGCCTCAGCACTCTGCTATTATTGCCTCTACTATACTTACTTTGACCAAAGAGGAGTCTTCTGGAACTCTGGCTCCAAATTTAAACCTTTTATCCAGTGAAGAAATATTACCATATTCATAATAGATTAAGGACTGAGCTACAATTCAGGTCACATCAGAAATGGGCTTAGAACTGAGACCATGATCATGAGCTGAATACAGTGCCAAGACATGCTTGCCAGAGGGTATGTCTGTTATAAATTCTCATTGAGCTGAACATAGACATCAGTCCTACTGTAAGGGAACTCTTAGGCTTCCTTGTATAGCTCCTTGACTCCAACAATCAGCCCACTATTAAGTCTTAAAAATTTTGGCTTAACAAGTTTTTAATCTCAGCACCCTTTGACAAGCTCCCAATGCTGACAGCAAACTTCAGTACAGAGTACAGGGTAAGAATCTGAGAGCTGCACTTTGCCAAGACAAAGCAAAGGAGGACAGAAACAAAGACAGAAGAGAGAAAGAGAAGAAAGGTCACCAGTCCTTAGATAATGCGTTGATCCTGCAGCATGCATGGTCTGGATTTGTGGTCAACAGGTGCGGGGGGAGGCAAGGAGAGAGAAAAGGATCTATACACTTCCTTTTTTAGTTTAGCCGGTGCATGCCTCTTATGTAAAATAGGTTTTTCACACCATTCACATTATATTGTTTGTTTGTGCACAGACAACCCTTTAGAGCCCTCCAGGAAGTGAGGTGGGCTGAGGGGAGTCAGTGCAGGCACAATGAGTGCAACCCTCAAGGCAGAAAAGGAAGGTGGCTCAGGACAGGGCTGCCCCTTCTCCACACGACATTCTCTCCCATTAATGCGTTCCTGTCTCAACAGGCAGAACATTTGAGACAAAACCTGTTTACATACTTATGCCTGATCCTCCATGTATGGATTGAGGCATAACTTTATCGGTGATTTATCACTCTTTTGGGAGATAAAGTCCTGTGGAAATATTTTCATTATTTGGAAAATTCTGTTGAAAACACAATGCCAAATGTGACCTCATAAAATAGACAAGCTGATACAACTGTTCGGCACCTAAGATCATATTGTGATTGCAAGTGCTTTGTATTACAGAAAATTAAAATGACAAAGAAGGAAGAGAAGCTAGAAAATAAAGAATGCCTGGTAAACAATGAAAACCACAAATTCACAGAAAGCACAAAAACTTGGTGTGGCTATGCTGCAGTTAAGGATAAACAAAATACAGTTGAACCACAGAAATTACAGGAAACTTAAAAAAATGCATTACTTTCATACACCTTTACTTTGCTTTTCTGATGGCTTTTTCCCTTTCAGGTAGTTTTTTATGGAGTAGTTTCTTGTAATCCCAGTGTGGGGCAGCAAAAGTCAGAAAACGGAATCTAGTCTCTCAAGGAAAACTTCAGCAGAAAAGTTTGAAGTACATCCAGGCTTCAATATGAGCTTCCAGAGTTTCCTGAGTACCAGAAACATATTACAGAAGAAGCAATTGATAATTGTACACAAAATTTAAGAAGCTGAAATATTCATTGTAAAAATATTGCTACATTTAAGTCTTATCTTTTATATATGTCATTGAATTATATTTTTAAATGATTAATTAGTTCATCTTTTAGAGTATTAGATTTTATTAATACTTTCTCCCCCATGAAAACTCTTATATGTATTTGAAAATTGTTGTCTCCTTCCTTTAGCTCTTCATTATTAGTAGAATAAGCATTTTGTTAATTTGTGCAATGAATAAAGCAATTCTTTTAATTTCTGTGATAGTTTTCCAGAGCACCACTTCTGTTCCTTAAGTGATTACAGTAAGTTTGATATATTGAGTTATTTGAATGGAGTGGGGAAATGGGAATCAAAGGAATTGTTTATATAACTTTATCTCACCCACAGAATAAACCACAGTGTGTTTCAGGACAGAAACAGAAGAAAATCAGAATAAGGTATAGCATTGCACAAGCAGCCTAGAACACAGGTGTATTTCATGAAAAATCTTATTTCTATATCTACTTCATGTATTTCAACTTGTCTAAATCTTCTACTAAAGTGAGAGATATGTCCTACAACAAAATTTGGGAAAACAGCAGAAATGTATTAATTAAATAAAAAAATAAAGCCCATATTCTTTTACAGAAGGGGCAAGTTTGAAAGAAATAAAAGGAAAAACTATTCCTTTTGGGGGCAAGTTTGTTGAAAGGAAATGGCAGCTGGAAAAAATAATTATTGAGATTGTGATTGTAAGGAACGTTTCCATTTCCTATCTTAGGTTTGCCAAGTGTCCTGAACAAAGAAATGTTGAACATACAAGGACAATGAAAGTGGAAATGTCATGTTGGGTACCAAACATATTTGTTTAAATGCAAACTTTGCTTCAAATTACTGTAAATTAATGAGTTTTTTGCTCTTTTGTTAACATTTATTTAAACATACAGAAAAACAATATTCCTATAAGCAGGGATCTCTTTGATGTAGTTTGGGGCATTCTACCTGGTCCAGACCTTGTCTCAAATACTGATATATACCTATAGTGTGTTGATAACAGCAGAAATGCAAACTTTTGAACAAAATACTTTGGTTTTGATCTGATTTTCTTTCTTATCAACTATTTTAATGGACACAAAATAAAGCTATCAGCTTCAGCTGAGGTGCACAAACACACTAGGTTTAAATACCTCCCACTGACATTGAAATGCAGTCAATCAATGTATCGGCTTACAAAGACATCTTACTATTCACTTTTAAATGGTAATAATTTAAACAAAGAACACAATACTGTGTCTTAAGAAACCTGCCTAAAAAAACCAGCATTGTTTGGGTATAGACACCTTCAACAGACAGATTGTAACAATTAATTTTGGGCATATGCTAGCAACCGTCATGCTTGCCTGAGAAAACTATGAATGTCTGCCTCGAAAAGGATGATTTCTGCTTATGTCCTGTGTGTTTTCTGACCAGTCATAAGTCAATATTGATCAAGTAAGCCTCCTCCTATAAACTCATGCAGACTATTCATCAACAGTATCAATCCCTAATGGTATTCTCCAAAGGTATATATTAAAAAATAAATGAACAAATGTACTATATTAACATTTCCGTGAGTAGGTTTGAATACCTGAATATGAGTCTCAGGCACGTTTCTGTTTAAAAACTATTATTACAATAAAATATTTTTAGCATTATTATAACATACAGTCTCCAAAATTTCTACACTTTGCACTACAGCTAGGGCAAAGCAAGAAAATGCTATAATGAGGTAGAGAAGTGCAATATACAATAAGTAAATTACTGCACAACAAAAGTAAAGCTCTAGAATTTGACTATACAAATATCCTGTGCCAAGATACAATGGCTATGAAATGAAAAATTAATGAGGAGAAATATATGTGACCTGTCAAAGAACTGATGAAAACTGATGATACAAAATATCTTTCTACAATTGAAAAATACTTAAAGGGTCTTTAGAGAAAAAAAAAATGAATAAGGCAGCCAAAGATGAATAAATAAATAAAAGAAAACAATAAATAAAACAAAGCAGACACCAAACGTTTTCATAATGTTAGAAGTGTGAGAACTTGGTAAATTGATGATAAGAGCTGTGACTCTCCTTTTTTAATCTTTATATATTTTAAATAGTACGATAACCAATAAGAGAACACGAGAAACAGTGCACACAAAATTGTATATGGAAATGAGAATGAAGCCTGGACCACTGTCTTGATCTACTCTAAATAATAATTTAACACTGTCCTAGTTAGGCAGTCTCTATAGTGAATCTTATGTTTTCGGGACTGAGAAAGACCATGCTTTCCAAGAAAGACTGGAACAGCTGGAAGCAGACTGAGAAAATAAGCCCTGTACTTTATACCAGTATTGATTCAAATACATGCCTACCACCTGTCCTCACAGTAGCCAGGAGGACACAACTTGATGCTGAGCTAGTGATTACTGGAATAATGTTCCAGTACTGAACATGTTCAGAACTGAAACATGTTCAAGAATAAAACATCATTGCAAGAATTTAACTTCTATGTTAAAAGGATATTAATTAGTTCTTACTTAAACACTTCCCTAAAGGGTAACCCAGGGATGAGTCTAAGTTTTTTTGTGTTTTTTTTTTTTTTGTTTTGTTTTGTTTTTTTTTAATGCAAGGAAAATTGGCTCAATAACAGCTTGAAATAATTGGGGTGAGCCAAATGGAACAACAACCCTTAGAGAAGGGTTTGTTTTGAGGATCGTCTTTTTATTACTATTCACGATCAAGAGCTACAATTTTGAAATGAACCACTCTGATCAAAGGGTTGAAAAATGCAGTCAGTGGCTGAATAGATAGGCATACCTCTATGAAAAGAGTAAATACAATTTCACTATTGATAAATTTGTTCTTATAAAACTGTCTTGAACATTTTAACTTTGTCCATTAGTCTACAAATCTAAATATAAAAAGAGAAAGAGAAAACACATTTCCTAAAGAGCAGGTTGTAAGAAACATATATGTCTATATTTAAATCCAGGAGCTTTATTCTCTGTGATATGAGGTTAAGGTTCCTTTCATCCACAAGGAAAGGGATCAAAGTAAGAGCATTTCAGTGCTACGTGGAACTACTTACTAAGAAGGTGACATGGAGGGGATCCAAACCACACATTTGTTACATTCCTTTTGAAAAGCACTATGTACAAAGGATGAAAAATTAGTTTGTTGTCTTATGACAATTATAATTTCAATTCCACTTGAAACAAGCTTCTGTAGTGTCTCAATACTTTTTAAATTGAAAGACAGAACTATATTCACCTGCCTTGTTTTGAAGTGATGCTCAGAAACAAGCTATGAAATGGACAAAACTGAGAATCAGTGGAGGCAACCTTTGAAGAGCTGGTCCCCTATTTTCATTTCTCCTGCTAGCCTCTGGGCAGCAGCATATGGGGATAACTTATTTCTTTGTCTGGTTCAATAGATCAGCATTGCACGGTGAGGGCACACAGGAGGTCTTGCTTGTATTCGCCTGAAACATCCATTACATTTAAGAGTTTACACTGCTTGGCTGTAACCTTTTTATGATCGGCAAAAAAGCCTGTCTACTTGGTGAACTTCCAAAAGAAGTTTAAAAATAAGTGTGTTTATATATGCATCAAACCAAAATCCTGGGGCAAAACATGAGGACCCACTTCAAATGTCACTTATAACTTTGCTTGTTGCCTTCAGTGACACCATTCCTGGTTTGTTCCCATGTGATATTACAGCACTGTGAACTTTATTACATCACTGTGGAAGATACTCATTCTCTGTGCTAAAATGAATCTCCCTGCAGGCATGCTTAAGGCTCTTTTGCTTTAAGCTTCTCTAGTATTCACCTTAAAACCTGCAGTGCTATTACCCATACCAGACCTGCTTCTAAATGAGCACCACTAAGAGTATAAAAGATTAAGAGACTTAAATATTATCTTTTGTGTGCTGGGATAAAGTATTTTCTTTTTAAGAATTTTGCCCTTTCCAAAATGAGATTTGACAGAATAAAAGATTTTTCAAAATGCTAAAATATGGCAAAACATCTGTTTTGCACCTCTGTCTCTAGTTTCTTCCCTACAGTGGAAACACTGCAGAACAGAAACTACAGTGTGTTTTTTTTGTTTGTTTTGTTTGGGGATTTTTTGGGGGTTGGGGTTTTTATACAAATTATTTCTCAGAGATTTAATATATTTTTTTAAATGACACAATCCTGCTGATTGTTTTTGAGAAACTAGAAGCCACTTCCAAGGCTTCAAACCGTAATGTCATAAACCATCTCAATTTTGAGACAAGCATACTGAAAAGTAAATCCTTCAGGAAAATCAAACACATGCTTTACAGATTGTCTTCTTGGACTGTGCTAACTTGTCATATCTGAATAAATAGATTTTTGTCTGCAGCTCTCTGGTGAGCATTATGAGTAGTTGTTAACTGACATTTGTCATTCAAATCGTAATGAAAACTATAACCATTATAGACAGTGGAGATTTAAACCTAATTTAGCATTTGAGCAGCTAAATTGCTCTGAGAGACAGAACAGCAAATTACTCTTACAAATAGAATAGGCAAAAGGACACATATATTTCATGCACAGATTTTTCAGTTTTTCTGTGATTAACACCATGTCCACTAATGAAAACTAAAATTCAAAATACTGCTCAGTTGAGTATTCATGCTAACTGAGCATACATAAGAGTACATATCCCTTTTTAGTGTGAAACAGTGATATTGAGCATACCAAACAGCTGGAAATGTGATATTTTGCAAAGCAAGAAAAATATTGCATCCAGTTCCAGGTCCCCAACACAGGAAAGACAACCTGTTGGAGTAAGTCCAGAGAATGGCCACCAAGACTGTTAGAGAGCTGGAACACCTCTCCTATGAGGAAAGATTGAGAAAATTCAGGCTGCTCAGCCTGGAAAAGAGAAGGCTTTTGAGTGATCTAATTGTGGCCTTCCAGTACCTGAAGGTAAGCTACAAGATGCAAAGGGACTATTTACAAGAGCATGTAGTGACAGGGAGAACAGCTCCAAACTGAATGAGGGCAGGTTTAGTCTGGTTATTAGAAAGAAGTTCTTTACTGTCAGACACTATTTGATAGAGGTTGCCCAGAGTGTTCCTTGGAGCGTTCCAAAACAAGTTGGATGGGGCCCTGAGCAAAGGCTACCCCCAACCCCCAGCTGCCATGGCATGGGAATTGCAATTAGATTATCTTTAAGGACTCTTCCAGCCCAAACCAGTCTATGATTCCATGATAATAAGTGATACAAATTGCTAGAAATATATTTTCTTTTTGATTTTAGAATACAAGCATTTAAGGGAAAAATTTAGATATCTTGCAAGTCATTTAATTGTGTAATGTGTGACACAGCAGCTCAATGCAATAGACTGCTTAAAAACCAGTTGACACCACAATTAAATTTTGAACCATTCTTTCAGTGAGACCATGTCCTTTACTCTCAGTAGTTTGTTTACCTTGATGTCCCTCCCAATATAGTCAGAAGGTCAAAAAACCTACAGTGAAGGAGAAAAAAATCTAATATCTTTTCAGTTTGGCCTTGAGAACATCCATGATAACCAAGGATGGACATACCCATTAATAAAATCTTCTGACAGTAAAACACTTATAAAACTGAACTTAGTAGAAAGATTCCTTGATTAATGTGTCGTATATACTACAGATTAATCAAGGAAAGGTTTCCAGTATATTAATTCAACTGCCATCTCACATGTATGCTACTTATCATACATTCTAATAGCAACCAACTCCCCAGATATTATCTGGAGTTTGACATTTTCTCTAATCACTTCTGAGTTTGATGGAAATTTGATTTTGATGAAGTCACTTCCTAGCACAGGAAAAGTGCTACTTGTCTGTAAAATATTCTACAACTCTCTTTTTCTCACCGAACAGAGAATAGGTGTATTGTGGATGAGTGCTATCTCCATCAAGACCTGAGCTCTGTTTGGGTCATCTGATGACTTTACACTCTGTACCTGCTTCACAACAGGAATACTTTCACAGGAATGTGTCATGGGATTGGTTCCCAGAAAATGAGACAGACACAGTGATAGGACTGATGTTATTTATGTGCCATTTTACAAATTGAAACAAGCAAGATATGCCTGTATTTCATATTAGAGGAAGAGCTACTTTTGCTCATTATGTAAACTCTTTAACAGTGGAAAATACAATTTAGTAATGCATAAAAGCATAAGATTAAGACCCTAGTTACTTAATTAGGCTGAGGATAGAAGCCAGAACACCAGTTTCATTTAAAGCTTCCCTTGTCAGTCGATAGTATCAGGTTTGCTGACTTTAAAAAAAAAAATTTGGTAACTTAATACATGATATATACTCTCAAATTAGAATTATCATTACCATTTGTTTCTTGAACAGAAAGAAATAGCAGTTGGTCCTTTTTGATTAAGTAATTAAGTAATTAAGTGTAACTTACATTTGCCATTTTGATTGTGTTATCAATATATTTTGCATTGCTCCTCTAAATCAGAAATTCTGTACATGAAATATCTTCAAATACATGAATTCTACATTAAACATTACATCCTTCATGCACAGAATATCTAAAAGAGATTGGTCAGGAAGTATTGGACTCTGACAACTCAGGACAGGGATGTTTTTTCCCAGAAACTACAGAAGTTCTCCATTCCAGCCTATCTGTGGGATGAGAGTTAGTAAATCTGTAGCTTGAGTGAGAAGTGCTGTGAATCTCAGGTCTGCCTTTTACAGAAACTGCTCTTTTTGTTTTCTAAAACATATTCTACTAAGAGGCATTAAAAGGCATCTACTAAGAGGCATCCCTGCAGTTATGTTTATCATCTTTCAAACAATAACAGGCCAAACAAATTAATGAAATTTAGTTCTGGAGTGTCACAGATTACAACAAAAAGCATTGAAAAAAAATTTTTTATGCACATCAGCCTTTTCCTCCAGTCTTGCTGGTAGTATAACAGCTTTCTGGGATTTCCTGACTTGCAACAGAAATCACACCCCTTTGCCTTTTTATTCACTGTCCCACTATTCTCAAAAGACAGAAGTCTTTGCTTCTTACCACTTCTCTCAGAGCACTACAAGAAGTGACCCCCACCACCAGTAAATCCAAGGGACAGTCTCCACAGATAGTTTCATTCAACCCCAGGTCAACACATTTGGACAAGTAAGGGGTGGCTTTTCTTCCCATTTTCCAGCCTTTACCTTGAATTAAACATTGCACATGATACACAGATAAACTGTGTGCAAATACAGCATGTAGTTACACCACTCAATTTCCATCTTCTCTCTACAAGGAAACATCTTGCAGAGCTATGTAATGATGTAACTGAGGCAAAACTTGTATCCAAAAAAAAAAAAAAAATCTGGATTCTCACTCCATATAACATATAAAATATAAAATATAACCTTCAGCACAAAGTCTGCCACAATCCCCACAGTGTTTTTCTTTTTTTTTTTAATATTTTCTTTGCACAGTGATAATTTTTCATCTTCTCCAAAACTTGTTAGCTTTCATATTCCTGAAATTCAGAAGTATCTTGAAGTTTTTTCATCTCACTCCATTCCTTCTGACTGCCTCTCCAGTTGCAGATTGAAGTAGGGAGTCGTGACATCTCCAGCATTCAATCCCAGTGAGAACAAAAGCATGTTCAACTCACACTGCTAGGACTGATTTGTATCTACAAAATAATCTGGCATTAGTTTTTGCCCACCTGGGTGCCCCTCATTAAAATGACTCATCTTTTATCTTCTTGCTTCCCTGCACTCTGAACTATTATCTTTGTATATCATATTCTGCATGGTGTCCAGCATATTGAATCCTGTCTAGCACTGCTTTGTCAGTTGTACAATTCAAATGGACTGTTGCTCACAGACACAGCTTTCTGGGTTGGGGAGTTTTTTTAGAATGAAAATACTCTGATTGCCACCCTAGCCTTCTTTAGGTCTATAATTTGAGAATATATAAGGATTTTCTCTGCTTCTGTGTCCATCAAGCACTGTACCTCTTTCTTTAATTAATAAATCTTTGGGATGTCTGATTGATTTTCTGCAATTTTATTTATGTGGTTTTCCTTCATTTAGTTAAAGTTCTTCAAATTCATGGTTTGAAAGTATGGAAGATAAAGAATTTTTTTTCATTCCTCCCCATGGTTTAGGACATACTTTTACTTTATTTGCTGCCTTGTTTATAGCTGGCAAGGATTAGCTTTCCCATGCTTACCCTAAGTCCCATTCTTTTCAGCCTCAAACAGCACTTCAGTTTCAAAATGCTTTGGTTAAGGTCCTTTTCCTATGCGCTTTCCCTTATTTGTTCAGCAAAACTCACCCTGTACTAAACTGCCCATTTTTCTGTTTCCGATATTGTAGGAAGGTGTTCAGATTAACCTGGGACTGACAAATTTAAAAAAAAAAAAATCCAGGATTTTTTCCAGCTGAGGTTTGAATTTGCCACATCTCTCACCATGCAGTGAACCTCTGCCAGTCGTTTGCCTTTCCTCTGAAATCAGTGGGTGCTGGCAGGCATGCTCTACTTAGTACTTTCATAGAGAACTCCTCTTATTAATTTTTTGAATCCTTGAGCATCACATCCATTTTCTTTTTATATGGTTGTCCCACCATTATATTTCTGGTCTCTGCAGCTTTTCACTTAATCTAGCTTTTCCTAATCATGTCAGTTGTCTTCTTTCCAATCTCGATAGTTTCCTGTCTTGAAAATGAGGAAAGAAATCCCTTGAATGTCACAGAGTACATCTCTTCTATTTCTGTTCTCAGTAAAATAATTCTGCCCTGCTGATCTCTTAAACTTCAAGAAAATTGGAAGTGTCTTAGCTTTCTTTCAAATAAATATAATATTAAGACATTTCCCACTGCACAACTCATGGCTTTAATACTCCTAAAATTATGGGATTCCCAAACAAATCAACTGAACGTCTAGAATTAGAGAGAATTAAAGCCTTAAAGAGGGAAGGGAAGTTCCGGGAAGGGAAGTTCCGGGAAGTTCCGGGAAGTTCCGGGAAGTTCCGGGAAGTTCCGAGAAGGGAAAGGGAAAGGGAAAGGGAAAGGGAAAGGGAAAGGGAAAGGGAAAGGGAAAGGGAAAGGGATACTCCCACATCCCACCAGTACTTCACTATAAAAATATGCCATCATTTTAAATGCATTCAAAAATTATAGAAATGCTTGAATATATGCAGGGAAGAGACACATAACTGCACATGAGACATAGGTATTAATTATTTAGTGAAAGAAAGGGACTTTAATCAAAGGTCTTGTTTATGTTCAGGTGAACAAATTTGCAGGCGAACATTCAGAAAAATAGTTGCATTTTCCTACTCCTGCTTTCGGGGGAACAGTTCTGTCTATGACCTTTGTAAAAACAGAGAATATCAGAATATAGAAGTTAAATTTCATGCCATATTTTCACTCAGATATACACTGAATCTGTAATTTTTTAACAGCTAGTTTAATGAAACCAAGTATAATTAGGATGATTCTGTAACTATAAGTTTGCTATTATGGACATTGGCATTTCTCTATGTTTCTGTGAGCAGCTTTGTACAAGAATTATTAATCTTAGTAGTAGATACATTACTACTAATATACCGAGTTATTGCACAATAAATCTGACAAAATGAGCTGTCGATATGTAAGAAAAAGATGTCATTAGCCACAAACATAACACTTAATGGAAGACAGCGTAATGATAGAAATATAGTCAAATGCTGCATAATTAAGTAATGTAATCACTAATTTTAGCAGATGGCTGCTTTGAATGAAAGACAAAGTATATTGAGTAGAGGAAGAGACACAGAAGAGAGGGAGGAGATTGCTAGGCACAGAAATGAAGACAAGTTACCTTCGAAAAGTTTCCCATTACCATAATACTGAAATTCCAGGCAAATTATGTTCTATAACTGAGTTTAAAAACCTGCTAAATTAAATTTTCACTCTTGTTTCTGTATTAACACTTTGCATATGTATTAGCTCCTTCTATATGAGAATCTTTAAATGCCATGTCAGTGTCTTAATTAACTAATGTTCGGGAAAGTATCATTGACCTCTAACACCTAGAGTAAGAATTACGCTGTTACATGCTATCAACTGTACATTTTTAAGTAGTAAATTTTCTTCAAATTAACATATATTGCTTTTGCTTCTCTTGTGGAAAGCTATAAATTATCTGCCTTTTGTAAGTTTATTTTTTTATTTGCAAATTATATCATTGTCTTATAATACAAGATATTTCTCCAAAAATATTTTTTAAATTATATTATCTTCCTTATAGCACTGATTCCTATTGGTTAGTTTAAGTCCTAGTTTCTTATTTGGGTTACTAAGAAACTGTAAACTTATGTTTTGTTGAACTGTTCAGCATTCTACATTATCTTATTTTTAATTCCAAAAAAACATTTTGTGTGGTAAGACTATATTTGTACTGTGGGTATATTTCTTGCTTTCACAGGGAACAAAACTAACAAACCTATCACTGACTTCTTGATGAGCTATCTATCCCCTATCCATGACTTAGGGAAGATCAGTAAAGCACCAGTTAAAATATATTTTACCCAATATTATACACTACAGAGAAATTTCTTTCTCATGATCGATAAATAAAATTTTGACAGGATAATTTTGATAGGAATCGGTTTTTATCTGAGTATTCTTTGGTTCAGCAGAAGTTCCAAAAAAAGGGCATGCAGTTTTGATAGAGCATGGCAAAACATAGATTAACACAAATTATATGTGAGTTGGCCAGAATAATTTACAATGCTTACTTAATTTCTGAGGAATTTAAGATCTTGTGCATCCTTGAAACATGAATTTCTTTCACTGTGTCAAAAACCCACCTACCAGTGGAAGCCCACTGAAAGTATATTGGACTACATAGACTTGCTTTTACTCCAACAGTATAGTTGGTACACAGAACTTTCAGCCTCTCAGTAAATAGATGACCAGATATTGAGCATGATTTTTACCCCCAATTTACATTTAATCAGTTTTGTTCATTGTTTATTTTTTTCCAAAGTGTTGTTCTGTTCCCACAAAGCAAATATTGTCTTTAAAAGCTTTTGTCAAATGAATTTGGGGAGCTCTAAGAGGCGAAAACAACAAAGATGTTGAAAAGAAGCACAGACTGCCTAATAAGTAGCTGAAATTTATTTGGAAGAACTCCCTCCCTGAATTCTTGAGGTGGTTTGACTGGTTTGACACCAGTGCCCAGCCAAGCCACTCTTTCCCTTCCCTCCTCATCTGGAGAGGGGAGAGAAAATGTAATGAAGGTTCGTGAATCAAGACAAGGACAGGGAAAGATCATTCACTGATTACTGCCAAAGGACAAACAGACTCAACTGAAGGAAAATATGTTAATTAACTACCAATCAAACAGAGTAGGAAAATGAGAAATAAACCAAAATAGTAGAATACTCCTTTCTTCTTAGGCTTAACTGTAATCCTGATTCAGTACTTCTCCCTGTAGCAAGGAGGCTGAAGAATGGAGCTTACAGTCAGTTCATCACATTTCTTCTGCTACTTTTTGCTCCTTCAGGGAGAGAAATCTCTCCCCTGCCCCAATGTGGGGTCCCTCCCATGGGCTGAAGTTCTTCATGAACTGCTTCATCATGGGTCCCTTTCACAGGGTCCCTCTCCAGCATGAGAACCCCATGGAGTCCTTCAGGAACAGCCTGCTTCAGTGTAGTTCTCCCGCAGGATCTCAAGTCCTGTCAAGAAAACTTGCTACTGCATAGGCTTCTTTCTCCACAGGGGCCCTGTCAGGAGCCTGCTCCAGCATGGACTGCCTACAGAATCACAGCCTCCTTCAAGCATCTTCCTTCTCTGGCATGAGGTCCTCTATGGTTGGCAGGTGGCTCCACCATGAACCTTCTTGGGCTGGAGGGCCACAGCTGCCTCCTCATGTCTGCACAGGTTGCAGAAAAATCTCAGCTCCAGCACCTGACACACCTCCTCCCCTTCCTTATTCACTGACCTTGGTGTCTGCAAGGTCGTTTGCCTCACATATTCTCACTCCTCTTTTCTTTGGCTACATTTTGCTTCTCTTTAAGTAACGTTTTTTTTCTTTTGCTTCTCAGATACCTTATCCCAGAGACACTATCAGCATCGCTGATGGCCTCAGCCTTAGCCAGCAATGGGTCTGTTTTGGAGCCCATTGGTAATTGGACTAGGAGAAGCTTCTGACTACTTCTCACAGAATCCACCTCTGTAGCTCCCCTGCTACTGAAACCTTGTCGAACAAACTCAATATATTTCTTTGCCATGGTTTTTTTTTTGTTATGGTGTCATGGCAGCTTCACATTTGTTATGCCACTACCAGAATAAGAATTTTGCAATGTACTACTTAGTTCATAACAGATTTACTATTACTAACACCTTACTAAGCTTTACTAATTATTCAGTAACCTCATTGACCTCATGCAGGGAAAAAAAAAAACAAAGAGCAAACCTTGTCAATCAAAAAAACAAAAAAATTATAAACATATGTCCTATACTTGTATGGAAAGAAAAGTCAAGTACCAAAGTAGTTTCTATAGAACACTTCTATTGTCAGACTGTGTGTTCATTAAACTGAGTCTTGGAAAAAAAAAATACATAGAATAGGTAAAACTAGCAAAGGTTTTTCCAAATTTCTAAATAAGAGGATCTTGCTTGTATCTCTTGCTACAACTTTTGGAGGATGGCATGATCAGCAGAAATGTAAGGCAAACCTAGGCAAATGTCATTTGAAGTTGAGGAAAATTAAGGGAAAGAATCCCATCAATAATAGTTGTATTTCAATATGGTCCAGCAATTCTCAGAAGAAAGTTAAAAAGAAGCTTTCTTGAGAGCTCTCTGCATGCTCCAAAGCCATTGGAAAATACCTTTTTTAGTTGGAAAATTGCATCTTAGAATCCGGGCTTTGCATCTCCACATATGCCTTCAAACACTTCACATTCACTACCCACAGCTGCTATATTGCCACTTCCACATAAAACATTCCCATTTTAGCACTGAGAAGTGTGCTTACTGTGTCAATGTCAAATAAAGCACAAAAAATAGAGAAAAAACTTACCCTTTCCTCTCCCCAGTCCCTTATTTTCACAGCAGGGAATGCCTTAGAAATTGTTCCCAGGAGGTGACCGTCATTGTGGGTGGGCAGGGTGGCTCACAAACCTGCTATTGCTGTCCCCAGCACTACAGTTCTCTCTGTCCTCCTTCTCCAACAAACCTTGCATGGACAACATACCTGCTCTGGCCTGCAACTCCCTGAGGAACTCCAGCTTCTTCCTTGTCCTGGTTTAGGGCAAATATGGGAGAAAACCTGCAAAGGGGTTCCTCTAGAAAGCAAAATCAAGTGGCTCCTCCTCACACTGGTTCAGGAAAATATTTCCTTGGAGAAAAGTGGAAAAAAAACTGTTTATTTAACAGGCAAAGCACTCCCAGCACAAAAAAAAATGAACAATACGAAACAACAAAACCTCTTGCCTCTCCAAAGAGATGACAAATTCAAAATGTCCCTTTCAGGGTTGCAGCTTGGCTCACTCAGTCTGTCCCCAGTCCCTCCAGCGGCCGCGGAAATGCCGCAGCCCAGGCCAGGCCCCAGTGGGCCACAGGTGCAAGCTTCTGGTGCTCTTCTGGGTTTTCAGTCCAGAGCAGGTTCAAACATTTCCAAGAAAAAGTAAAAAAATATAGTCCAGGGAATTTTGCTGCCTCAGCCAGCCTAAAAAACTAACTAAAAAACCCAAAGGAGAGCTCTCTCCCACTGTCCACTGCAGACAACACAGTCCTGGAGAAGGATGCGGGGGAGCAAGTGTAGTTTATGGTGCAAACTTATTTCTAGGCTAAATAGACTAATAGGGATACAAGCATCATAAAGTCATCCCAAGACATCCCTGAAAATGCATGCCTCCTTCTCTGCCTGGATAAGAGTCTGTGCCACCTAGCAGGGTATCTCCAGCACTGGTGCCAGGGTTTGCTGGAATCAGTTTCCACTGGGTTAGGGAGGTTCCATGTGCATGTGTGCCCCCCACTGCCTGGCACAATTTTAGTCCCCACCTATGACATCCATCACTTACAAAGTCAGCTTCTCACTGATGCAAAATCGGTGCCTGAAGCACAGAAATATAAATATCCTTTTCAGCCTAGAGATAAAAGGTAAATAAATGCATCTGTTAAAGACAAGTAAGTGCAGCTTCAATGAGGAGATCGAGTTAAAAACTAGATGAAGATATCTTGTATCTCTGCAACTTATGCGTGGCTGAAAGAAAAATGTTACTAAGATCTCTAACTAAGATGTGAGGGAAGTCATACATGGTGAATGTAAAATGTCTTTATGTATCTTAAAAATGAATTTCTGCCATGGCCAGTAAAATAAACATAAGATAATGAGATAATGACAGTACATGAACTGACTATCCATAAAGTAAAAATTAGTGATGGCTAAGAAGAAAGCAATAATAACTTGTTACATTCACATAAATCTACACTTAGCTCTCATTTGGTAGTGGAAGCAGCCAAGTAGAACTGGATATTAAACTTCTATCAGACAGTTGAGGACAATCTGTGTGAGTTATTCAGCTGCTATCTGCTATAAGCGGATGCTGTGCTTACATAAATGACATTTAAACTAATTCTGTTTTTATAGAAGATATTAGGGGAAGGAAAAATAATCACATTCTCTTAGTGTCTTGATTGTCTGGAATAGGAAATATTGCCTAGCTCTTGCTGGGGAAAAAGTTCTCCTCAGAAGAAAAGAATACCCAATATACACCAGATTTTTCCAGAAAAGTGCTTCTGGCTGTAGTTGCAAGGGAAGGGTTCTTCTCTGTGACCTACAGCTTCATTATCAAAAGAAAATCCATACTTTTGTGGATGCCAGTAAGCACATTTATAACCATATCACTCAATTGTACTTTAGCAATATTATAGGAAGGTATGGGTAAAGACTGAAGACAGGCAATTCTGCCAGGTAAACCTCTTCTCTGACTATGTAAACTCAAGTTCTACTAAAATATCCAACACCTAACATTTCAATATTGACTCCCAAACCTTACATGCCTATTGCAAATTTTATGTGTTCATTCTGTCCCTCCATCTTTCCATCATTAAAACGATCTAGTAGCTTAGAACACTAGACAGAAAACATTTTGAAGCATCCAGCCAAACTAAGTTCAAGGAAAAAATAAACTACCAAAGGCATACATCTCAAATAAAAGATGCACTGCATTTCTGTATTCTAGGCAATGAATTTTATTAACTGTGTTCAAGATGAGGACATTCTGGTCTTGGTGCTTATAAAATAAGATGGCCATGAAAGTAACTTTCTGTCTTTTGTGCCAAAGTCCATAACTCTAATCACAGTGAATTTTCCAAGAGAGAAAAAGAGGTAATGCATCTTAGACTGACACTAGGTTCTCCTACATAAGAAAGACAGATTATTTTAAAATATACATTGAAAGCTGGTTGGCCTCATTGCTTTGTGTTGTCTTCCAGAATGCACTGAATATTTTCCCAGTGCTGGGCTTTTAATAAGGTGTGAGCATACTGAGTGGCTTTTAATAGTAGATGAATGTACCACATTAAATGAAATTTTAAGAGCTCAAGCTAATGAAACACTAAAAGGTGTGATATTTTAAATGCCATGGCTTTCTAAAACTGTAGCTTTTGATCTGCAGCAAGCACCTCGATTCACAAACAACTTCTGCGCTCAGCGCGGTAGTCCCGGCGGTGGTGGCAGCGTCGGGGCCGGGGCTGCTCCGGGGCTGCCCCGCCCGGCCCCAGGCGGTGCCAGCGGCTGCAGGGGCCCCAGCGCAGGGCACGGCTGAGCCCCTCAGCCACGGGCGGGCGGGCGAGAGCCCCGGGGAAAGCCTGGCCAAGGGAGGGCAAAACGCTGCCCAGCAGCCAGGGCTGAGCTGAGGGAATCGAGCGAGAAACAGCCCTGCGAGCCCCGAGGGGACAGCGGGAGCGGGGACGGGGGCGGGAGAGACCCGGCAGGGATGGATGGTCCTGCGGCCCCTGCAGGGCAGGTGGACGTGGCCGGAGGGAAGCTGCAGCCCGTGGAGAGCCCATGCTGGAGCAAACTTATCCCGAAGGACGAAGAAGACCCCAGGCTGGAGCTCGGGAAGAGCATAAGGAAGGAACAGCAGTGAGGAGCTGCTATGGACTGACCGCTGCTCATCGGGAGGAGGTGTAGGAGTTTTAGGAAGTGGGAAGAAAAGGGATGTAGTGAGAGCGTATTGTTTCTGTATTTGTCTCCCCCTCCCCCCCCCAATCCAAATCTGGTTTTAATTGGTAATAAATTAAAATAAGTTTCTTCAAGTCAAGCTTGTTTAGCCCATAACTGGGAAGAAATCTCCCTTTCTCTATTTTAACGCACAGGCTTTTTCCTTTATTTTCTCCTCATGTCCTGTTGAGGAAAAAGACTGAGAGCAGCTGGGTGGACATCTGGAGACCCTTAAAACTTATAGTTTCAAAGGGATATTCATATAAACTCACTTCTCATCAAAACTACTAATCTGTTTTGAAATTCTTACGTGATCTTTACATTTCCGATTTGTCACTGAAGATCCTTGGGGATCTAACCAGAAGAAGATCAAAAGAGTAAAAGTTTACATGGGAGGATAATGGATTAGGAAATACATCTAGAGTTGATAAAATTCAAGATACCACTCTCTTAAAGAAAAAAATTGATTTATATTTTAAATTTTACTTTACTTATTTCTATTGCATTTTGGGGAAAAACAGAGTAGCTCAGGCAAACTTGCACAGACAACTATAAAAATCTTTACTGCAAAAAATGACAGTGAATAACTTTGGTAGTATTTGACATAAAAATGTAAACTTGGCTGCAGTATCTGTTCTATTCTGGACCACCAGCAAAGGTGACCTTTTTAACACCCTTAGGAGAACATCAGACGTTTTATGTTATGTCTTTCCAGTAAACATAACTTGTCATGACCATTAGGTCCTTAAATACACTGAGAAATAAATTTATTTCTTTAACTTTTATTTTTCAGCTTGATTTTCTTGAAACCCATGACTGTGTATTAAACAGACATATCTAACAAGAAAGCTCTCCCTTTTCTTCCAGCAATGATCTCTTACCTGAAATTCTGTAGAATTGAAGATTATAAAAAAAAAAGATTCCTCAGTCTAAATTAATCAGAACCATATAGTATCTCTAAAAGCACCTGTGTGTCTCCATTGAGCTTAACCAGAGCTTTGAATACAATGCTAAGGTGTAGTGACCTGTGTAGGATTTCCATGCAATTTTTTTTCTTGTCCTTTTTTCACATTGTTTGCTTGGGACTTTTTTCTCCCTCTATTTCTTTTTTTCTCCTAACCTGTGCCCTTCTTAAATCCCTCCTGAGTATTTTTTTTGCTGTAGCTGTCGGACATAAGCAAGTTTATCCTACAGCACACCTCTCTATTGTTTTGGCCTGTAATACAAGGACTGGAGGAATTTTAATACACTTACAGAGGCATTTTTCTCACAGCATTAGAAACAGGATTTGATCTTTTTTCATGTCATATTTGCTTCACAGTAGTACTACAGGAAAGAAGAGGAAGATATTTTAATTGGTGGAAGCAAAACATCAGACCTCATTCATTTAATTAATATTTTATGTTTTTTTTCCTTTATTGCAGTACAAAAATTGTACCCAAGGAAGTCTTTATTTTCACAAAAATGAATTCCAGGCACTATGTCACAGTAAGAATAATAAATTAAATTATCCAATGCACAACAAAGCTGGTATAGCATCCTTGCTAATCTCTCAAGTTAAGAGAAAATATTTTTTCTCCCTGCACACTGAAACATGAAATATGTGACCTTTAAAAGCAGTGACAGATGCTTTAAAGGGGGAAAATAGTGGGTGTAATGTGTAAAGTATGTTTTGCTGATAGAATTGCTTTTTATATTGTGCAATCTGTCACAATCAAGTTAAGATGGTTGAAAGAAATCAGTGCAACATTTCTGCTGGAAAATGCTGTTTTGTCAGCATTTGTCACCATGTACAAAGGAAAACAAAAGGAAAAAAGTCAGAATATTCTTACTGGTATGGCTTATTTTTCAGTTCTTGGGTCATTTTAATAATTGATTAGTTTTAATGTTGAATGCATCTGCTAAAATATATTTTGACATTGCTGAAATTAAGTACTTATTTTTTCCCCAAAGAATTACTTTTGAACTTTTGATCTGTGTTAAATTAAACACACTTCAGATTAGATTTTTATTCACCAGTTAAACAGAAGAAAAAATCCAGCAAGGTGACTGCCTGCTCTTGCCCTGCATTGATCTGTCTAGAGCAATTTTCAAGAGTGACACATTTCATATCCTGGGCCTATAAGTTCTCAGTTTGGACAGTGTCTCCCAAAAAACAGGTAACTGAAGAGGGGATCGAGATGTTTTAGAGCTCTCTACAAAGTCTTAATAACTGGTTCTGTTTAGGACAGAGACAACCAACACATAATATGAATCTTTCCATTTTGCGAAATGATTGAAAATTACAATACAGGTATTTTCAAGGAGATTTAGTTTGTGTATTAACAGCATTCCAAGATGGGCAAGCATAAGAAGGTGTCACCTATAAAAAAGTCACCCAAGGCTGACAATCTGGTAAGTCAAGAATCCAGTAAAATATGTCTGACACTGCTTCAGTATGAGATGGTGAAATAGGTCTTTAAAACTTACAAAATACTGTGTGTCTCACTGTAGAAAAATTGCTTTTGAATGTGGGGAAACTCTCTCTTTTCACCTTTCCACTCTCTGGGGTACTCTCTGTCACTGCCACCATCACACCTATTGCTTGGTGATGGAAACAAGAACAACAGAAATCAGACATCTTTGCTGATTAGGTTAATACCTGAAGGAACTCTGTGCAAGTACCCACCTCAATGAATCATTTCATTACTTCTTTTACTGAGAGAGGTTTTTAATTTAATTTCTAGTCTGTAATTTAAAATTCATCTTTTTAAGATGTTAGTTGCTTTAATCTGAACTAGAAGTTCTTCTCTTTTAAACTTCTCTATGAATTCTTCACTGTCCCTTTCAAGAAACAAGTTGAAAAGATCTGTGAGCCTGTGTTAGTGCTTCTGAAGTTCAGTTGAAATGAGTGTGCTGCTAGCTCAAATCACTAAGTTTTTGTGATCTCACTTTCACCTGATTTAATGAAAGGAAGAAAGCATCCAGTTTTCTGTCTTAGCTGGATGTGAAACTGGCTGTTATTCTTTCACTTGTTTAGGCAGTTTGCAAATGTATAATCTGCAGAGAAGTTTGCCTGCAGTAAATATGTTTGGTTTTGTATACTAGTACATATGTTTGTTTCACCTACTTATGAGTTTCCTCGACTTTCTTTGTAGAAGGGAGTTTTAATCCCTCTTTCTTATCAGTCTATCAAGTTTTACAGGGGATATTCCAGGAGCTAAAAACTCTATTTCAACTTTTATGAACTATTCTGTTACTTTCTAAAAAATGTGAGTCAATTTCCATTTACAGTATGACCTTAAAATATTCTTAGAATCTTTCATGTGTGTTAGAGAAATGTCTCTTTCTAAATGGTTTCTGAAGAAGTAATGCATCTTTTCCTGAAATTGTTTAATTGTTTCAATAAATCACAGAATCATAGCATGGTTTGGGTTGGAAGGAACCTTTAAGATCATCTGGTTCCAACACTCCCACTACGAGCAAGGACACGTTCCAGTAGATCAGGTTGCTCGGGGCCCCATCCAACCAGATTTATATATATTTATAAATAGTCATTTAATCTGATAAATATACAGGCATGAATCTGAAGAGACAAGTGACTTGCAAGTTTACCATCTACAGCTATCTGATATAGTGAGTACTTCTTAAATAATTTTAAAGGAAAGTTAAAATGTTGTGTTAAATCAGACTTTAAAAAAGTCAATAATTACCATAAAACCACTTAAATTAATAAAAGGATTTGCAATGGTTGAAGATTCACATCACCATGACATGACAACTGCATTTATACAAGAGTTTTTCTATAAGTGGTTAGTTGATTCTAAGTGACAAATAAGCCCCACCCAATTGCTCTCTCAAGCCCTCTCAGCAGCCTGTGGGAGAGAATGGGAAGGGCAAAAGCAGTAAAAGCTTATTGTCAAGACAAAAACAGTTTAATGTTTGAAGGAAAAACAAAGACAAACAAGTGGTGCTAGAGCAGTCACTCACCACCCAAAGTGGTGAGCTCATCCAAGAACAATTGCTTTGTAAAAACACACCTCAGTTTTCTTACTGAGTATGATAGACTATATCTCTTTGGTTACTTTGGTCATCATCCTGCTTGTATCCTGTCCCAAAATCTTGTCTACCACCAGCTTGCTGGAGTGGGAAACACAGGCCACCTTGCAATCCAACACCTTGTGGATTGCAATGAAGAAAATAGCTCCAACCCAGCCAGACTCAATAGAAAATTACTAATCTTCATTACATAGAAACACTGAAAATTTATGCTGTTAAAGCTGTCTCATAGCCCCGTAAAATATTGTGCAAGGTTTTCAAAGTTGCCATTTGGGGGCATAACACAATTTATATGCCGCCCAAACACTCCACTTCACACTGTGCTTAATTTTCTTGTTTTTTAAGGAATACTACCATTATGAAAATAAATCTATACCACCTGGGTTAACATAAAGTGATTGTGGGTAATATTTGAATAAAATCTAATTAAAAAATAAGTACTCAAATAGAATCAGAACTAGCTAGGTGCTGGTTGAAATTTAGCCACAAAGATGTACCATGTAAGTGAGAAAGTTATGCATTTTGCTAACATTATAATAGACTGGAAATGACAGAGGACTAAGCTATCATTTCCATTAACAATATATCCTTATTTTTAAAAATAGAGACAAACAAAAAATGTTCCAAAACACAAATTTTAGAAAAAATATAACTTTTTGCAGGTTTTGATGTCAGTAGAATGCAATTACTTGTCAATCACATAGCAATTTCTGATCCATGTTTAGAAAAATATGTACTATAATGGTGTATTATTATTTTAGCACATTATGCATCCCTCAGTGACTTTTATCTGCCCTTACTTACTTATACTTTTATTCCTATATTTAATTTTCAGAATTTCTTGGATATCCTGGTCCCCTTTGCTAGTATAAGAATAGACAAGGAAAATTTTTAATGCTCCAAAGCACCTGGCATCATATTTTTTCTTTTAATGAAAAGAGATAATTGTAACCACTTTTAAAGACCCCATTTTAGAGGAACATAGCACACATCTTCAATAAAAGATTTTTCAAAAGTAAATTTCTCTCTTACTTGAAAAAGACTTAGAATATTTGTAGAAGGAATTTTAATAAAAACATTTACTGGATGTTAAACTGAGGTAGACATCTAAGAGAGCAAGTACAGAAGGCCTTCCTTTGTGAAACTGTTTTTGTCCTCTGATAAGCGGTCCCTAGCATCATTACTTTTTGATCATGCCTCAAGTGAAATGTTACACTCTGAAAACAAATGCGTTATAAATTGGCTTGGGCGATATGATTATACCTGTGCTAACTGCTGCCTTGTTCTTGGAAATGACAGTTGTGTGACTTTTCTATTTTTATAAGAAAATAGTCTTTTAATTTATTACCTACCACCTGCACTGTATTTGTAATTAGCATGTTATCTAGTGCAAGTTCTACACATTTAAAAGCACAGAGTTTATAAGAAGTAAAAGCAAAAAACGAGGGAAATTATAAAAGTTGCATTGTCAAGTGTGTGCACATCAGGATTATAAACATGGGTTTCATTCAAAACAGTTATTTTTCCTAACATATTGTTGTTTCATTAAAAAAAAAAAAGATGAAAAATTTTGGAAAATCTTCAGTGAGCTTGTTCATCTTGCTTACTAAAGGATGCAACATAAAAAACATAGATACATGGTTGTTTTTCTCCTAGCATGAAAACAGCTGTTCTCATTCACTGAGGGCACAGATAGAATAGTTAACAAACATTGCACATTGATCAATTTTGCCCCCTTACAAGTCCCAACTATTGAGTTGTGTGATCTCAGGGAAATGAATGAAATTCTTGTGGTTTAGACATAGGATGTTTTATTATGTTCTAATTTAATTCCATTAATTCAATTAAAATGGAACACAAAGTAGATCCATATTTTTCAGCAAGAAGTCATAACAGCATGAAACAGGAGCAAAAGTAATTTTGTGCATCACAGAAATTTCACATAAGTTCTGACTGGCACTGTGGTTTTTTTGGGTACATTTGATGCATGAGTAGTCATATTACTGAGTGTACCTGAGCGCTTAAGGCCCAGAGCCATCAGACTCCTTGCTTGCTTCTTCCACTGATTGAGTTTTGTCTGTCTGCTTTGAGTTCAAGTTACAGTTCATGGGTAACAAATTACCTGAATCTGTAGGGAGAGTTGGATGTTAGTTAAAATCGCCTGATCTGCAGAGGATCTTTGGTAAAAGTTGTGTGAAATAATCCAGTCTGCAGTGTCTAGGTTAAAAGAGAGTTTTTATTAGAATATGCTTTGTTGTGTTGTGTTGTGTTATTGTAGTGCCAAGGATCCTAAGCAATCTGCTTGTCTCCATAGAACTGGGTGACAGCAGTGTGTTTGTGGGTGGATGTCCCAAAAGAGATAGGTCATGTATCAGAACATAAATGTTGGAACTGATAATGCATGATAAAGGACTCATTTCAGTGCTCTAGTCTTACGGGTTGTTAAACTAGAGTTGAGAGCTCGACTTCTTGGTTTTTGTGTGGCAGCAATTGTCAAAACTACCTCTATTACTAGACAAAATAATAAAATCATATGTTGCACACTATTTTTCAGTCTCCATCAAGTCCTAATTTGAAGAGTTTGACTTAAAGTGTCCTTCTAAAACTCTTGGTTATTAAAAAAAGATGACTATTATTCTTGTTATGATTATTTCTCAAAAATTCTGGTCAGCTTTTTTCCCCATAGAATCACAGTTTAATTTGTCAATCAAGTGACAAACTAAGTATCCTATAAATCACTGAGCTGTCATTTTGTCATATTTTCTGTGGAACACCTTGACTGTTTTTATCGTGAAGAACATTTCCTTCAAATTTAGAATAAGTCAAAATACTTTTTGTGTGGGTTAATTGCTACACTTGAAGTTAAAAACTTGGATAATTTGTGATTTTTTTTTCCGTTAAGTCATCATTAGTTATTTGTGTTATTATACCTTTTGCAGAATTAGGAGCTACTAATGATGCTCAGACGATGATTGTTTTCTCATACTAAGGAATAGTGAGCACTTTTGCAAAGAAGAAACCATCTCAACATTGTCAGTTGACAATCTCAAGCAACAGCCACTATTGGCTTAAAGGAAATAAGGGAGATAACAAATCCATGATAGTTGAAGAAAATTCTGTCCCTATCTTTCAAATACAAATGTAGATTTTGGGATTGTCAGTGTTCAGCTTTCTGATAGACCCTGCTATTAACAATTGGCTTGTATAAACAAATCTATTTACATTTTCTGAATATTTACTTTCCATAAGGACTCCAGTCCAAATTGTCAAAAGTTTACGCTATAATCAACATATATAAGCTGTTGGATATTTCTTAATTTGTAATAAGTTGTTGAGGTCGCTGAAATGACTGGTTCTGTGCTAACAACCAGCTTGCTTAAGGCATGATCCACTAAGTCAAACATGCTATAGGTGACTAAGGAGAGGTTAAGTGAGTGCACATCAGAACAGAGGTGCTTCATGGGCAAGAGAAGTTTCTTGCAGATTTTTATCCATAGGTTTCTTAGCTGTAGCTCCACATCTCAGTTCTGCACGAGAAAGCTTTCTGAACCTGAGCTAGAAGGAAATTCAACTCTCGTAGCACTTTCAAGTCTGAATACTGTACATCTAAGTTTGAAGCTAACCAAGATCAAACAAAGAGAATATGGAAAAGAGGGCCTGCCTGCCCATACTGAATGTTGGTTACTTAAAATGGGGTTTTATCCTATTCATTTTGCACTAGTATCTGCAGAATTTGATCCATTCAGCGCTTTAGGTTGCATGCTGGCAACCTTAAAGATATAATTCTTTCTTTACTATTTAAGTCTCTTCCAAAGCCTACAGTACCTCAGCCTTCGTAAGTGTCTCAACTCACTCACCTCATCCCCTCACTGCATGTTACCTATCCTGCTGATTTCATTCCCCTTCTGAACGGTCTTGTTTTGTATTACTGCCAGCCAGCTATAGAACTTGAATAACAAAGGAATTTTTGACATATTGACCTTTTGACTCTATTGTTCCCTATGTTGCTGCTGTGCTCCAAACTGCATTCCCTGCTTGCTTCAGAAATGCTTTTACTCTTCCTCTTGATTCTATAAATATTACAAATTACTGACTTATTGTGCTCTTGCGTCCCATTTTTACGGAATTTCTTCAGTATGCTACTGTTGTACAAAATGATCCTGGTATCAGTGCCCACTTCTAAATTTCTTTTTCATGCTTGTGTGTGGTCAAAAAATGAGTGCAGATTTACTACCATAGCACTGTTTTCTTATACTTCACCTCAACCTGCTATTATTTTTTTGAAGAAAAACAGCATTCTCCTTCAAGTGAGGTAAACTGCAGGTCTGTTTGATTCAACTGGTTTTCATTACATCTACTTCGGAAGCTGCTATAATGCTCTCTTCACAGAATCTCTTTTTATGTCCCTTTCTCCCACTGTCCCTGAAGTTTCTTGTTTATACATTTATAGTTCATTCTGTTCCTGAATGTACGAACAATGGACTCGAAATCCAGAGGAACATTGTGTTATGTTGTAAGTCTTTCAGAAATTTCCTTTGAAAAACTCAAATTTCCCCATTTATTAATGTATTCCATTCCTTGCTGAGGCTGAAATAATAGATTTCCTACCATCACTTCTATCTCTTGCCATTTTCACACTATTTGAGTATTTAATTTAGGGTTTTAAGAGATTTTCATAATCAAACTGCTCAAGCACCACTAAAAAGTATCATTAGTAATACCTGTGTGAATTAAAACTGGAAGCCACCACTAACCAGAAGGTGGTAACAATTTCTGTGTCCAGCAACAAAAGATGCATCTCTGGAAGAAAGCTTTTATCTTAGCAAAATGCCTGCCTTTTTGAAAATCCCTACAGTTTAAATAGATTCAGATCATGTTTGGAATATCAAAAAATATGAGGTATTCCAAATGAACTGGGGAATGACCCAACAACTACCTACTGAACTTTTTTAGAGACCTTTCTCTTATTAGGAAACTTTTATTTTCCCTAACCCATGTCTGTGACAATTACTGAGAAGTACCTGTCAGAAGTAATTGCATGAATTCTGGTCTTACTGGGTGAGAGCAGCTTTTTCATGCCATGACCTCATTGCTTATCAGGTTTCTTGTTGACAGCAGCAGATTCTTCATGCTAAAGGCTACTCAGTGGTCAGTCTCTGGTTGTTTCTTTCTTTGCCAAGCAGGTTGGCTTAGGCCTGGCCACTTTGAGCTTATCAGATATTACCTTTCAATTGGTCTTTAAAAGTGGTTTTCATGTTTGCCATGTCAAGGTTTTGATTAATAACTGGCTTCACTTTTGCAGTCTGATATAGACATTTCAGTGAGGAGATTTTTCAAAGAATCTTCTAAATTTTGAGTGCATATATAAGGTACTAAATAATCAGTTCATATTATGTACTATTACAAGTTTTTACTTCTCAGTGTTCCTGTCTTCCTTTAAGGCAATTATGTTTTATCTTTAGAGCCATGTCTAAACTTCATGCTTGCATGTCAGAATTTTGTTTGGTGGGAATCTGAGTGCAGTTAAGCTTTAGAAAATATTTTCTTTCCATAAAGATGAAACCATTTAAAGGACACCTCCACTGATCTGGACTGGATGGAATAGAGTCTGGTATTAAATATTGTATCTGTAGAATTTTTATTTGTTACCTATTGACTTGTGCAAAACCTTCGCAAAACAATCACTCTTCATTTGCAATTTTTCCTTTGGCCTAGAAATTTTTACACTCAAAGAAGAAGGTTCTTGTTCTAATTTTCACCTCTAATCATTCAGTCTAGAAAATAAATATGCACATTTCAGTAACACTGATAATACCTGATAGACTGAGACCTACTCTATCCATTTAGGTGAACATGAAAGATACATCTTTTTTTTTCTAATTATCAAGAAAAGTTTCAAGGCTTTGAAGTCTGCCTTATAATACAGGAGAATTCTGAAGAACCTGTCTTCTCCAGTGCTTCCTCTGTTGGAGGAGGGTACCTGTTTGCTGACCAAGTTAATAATAGATATTTGTTAACTGCTCATTTTTTTTCTGAGAGAGAGCCCTCAGATGGGTTTCCTGGGGCACTTCCACTGAGACCTACAAACAAGATTTCTCCTTCCTCTGAGGGATACTACAATGTTACTCATATTAAAGAGAGAATGCTAAAGTTACTGTCTGCTGAAGTCTTCAATATAAACAAAATTAGCATCTAGATAGCATTTGCACCTTACTGTCTATTTATAATGTGTTTATCAGCTTTATCAGCATCAATTTTATCAGCCGTAGGGCCAAAATTTTGAAACCAAATGGAACAGTGCTTCCGCTCATATCTTTCATTCTATTTAAAAATATGCTGACACAAATTATGACAGGGCAGATAAGGTTAAAGTTGCATAATAGAGAAAGTTACATTATGTGGTGAGGGATTCTATATAGGAAACATGCAAGGAGAGGACCTAAAAATATGATAGGGTTTTTCCTTATCCCAATTTCTCAGTAACAAACCATCTTGCAAGTTTATCTTATTTTTTCTTGGGAATCTAATTTTATTTTTTTATTATTTAATGTAAGATTGCAATAGAGAACTATGAGGTGAATTACTTCACGTTATTTCGGGGTTCGTTCAGTTTTGGTTTTGATAATTTTTTCCCCTCTCCTCAGATTCTGTTTCCTTCCCTTGCTTACAGTGTTTTGTTTTTTTTTGTTTTGTTTTGTTTTACCTCTGCATTTGACTGCTTGACATATCCTTTGGTTGTTTTATAAGGAAACAGAGAGGTGTTAGATCATGGTACTGACATTGCTTGTGACTGACAGATACTTGACTTCTTTGTGTTGTGTTATTTCAGTTTGTTCTGTCTGAATTATTATTTTAGCCCTTCTACTTGAACAAGGTGATTCACTGGAATACCATTTCTCTTAATGAATAGTGTGACAATAGAGACACTCAGAAAAAGGCAGCAATGACACTTGCATTAGGAAAATTATACCTGTCTTCTTGGGTTTTATACATCTGCACTATCAATTTCATGGCTGCTAACAAGTATACTCCACAGTCTTACATTTTTGAATGGTTTTTATTTGTGTCAGTTTTTGGAAGAGATAAAAGCAAGTTGTTCCAGGCTATGAAAACAGAATCAGTAAGATGGAGACAGCAGTCATACACAGATGCCTGTTGTTTGAGAACTAAGCATGAGATGCACTTCTGGAAGAATGTTTAACGGGTTGAAAACCACACATAGAATACTGTTTTATTGTTGTAAATTTATTGCAAGCACCTGTTCATTTTCTTACAACAACTGAATTTTAAATAAGTATGCAATGTTCATGTGTATTCTGTTTAAGTGAGTTACCAGGCTGTTCTCACGTTCTTGTTTCTTCTTAAGAGGAGTGCCAAATGGCACTGCATTAATTGGATCACTACTTGTCTGAAATGTGGAAGTGCATGGGTTCCAGCCTCTTCTAAACTGAAAATTTCCCAAAACATTCAAACACCTTCTAAACTGAAAATCTGTAGTTTTGTGTTCTTTTTCTCTTTTCCCTTCCCTTCCCTTCCCTTCCCTTCCCTTCCCTTCCCTTC
>VXBU01019169.1:123908-153402 GCA_013400315.1 Bombycilla garrulus
TCTTTTTCTTTTTCTTTTTCTTTTTCTTTTTCTCTTTTTCTTTTTCTTCTTCTTTTTCTTCTTTTTCTTTTTCTTGAAATCAAGCCTGTAGAAGTGAATGATCCCTGGGCTACAGAACATCTGAGTTTTAGGCACCAATATCCAGGACAGAAACCTGAATCATGTTAACATAGAGATAGATGTCTCAGCATGGATTTCACACAAAGCGAGAGCCAGCTGGTATCTGCACATTCCCTAAGTATTCATTTTTCAGCTGTATTTAGCTGGTTAATACAGAAGTTCTGAGGATTTATCAGGATGTCATCTCTCATGCCTCACTAGACATCATGGGGATGTATCTTCCATGTGGGATACATGACCTAGGAGTTGTCTATTCTTTTAATTTATTATAAAAAACACACCTTGGCTCATCTTTCTTCAAATACAGCAAGGGAATTTTTCTCTTCCTTTTTTGTTTTAACAGTGTATTGGTCAGAGACTTGGCCAGGCAGTAGGAGATCCAGGTTTAATTTCCTCCTTGCATAAGGAACTTCAAACACATTCTGTTATTTCCCAGGAAAGACACTTACCTTACAAACTGTTCAGCCCTTCTGAGGCTATGTAACTAGGCAGAAGAGAATGAAAAAAATTAATTAGGCCAGAGAGAGGAAAAAATGTTCATGGTGCTTTAGAGGGCTGACTTGGGCATGCAAAATGAATCTATCAGGTGAATATGAAGAAAGACTTGCATGAAACTTTCTAATGTGTGAAGGAACCATAATATATACAATATGAAATTAAAAACTGCTGGAGACTTGACATGGTGAAAATTTCAAGAAATTTTCTTGGTGCTATTCAAAACTCTCCTATACATATGGTCTTCCAGCTGTATTCCAATATAGCAGAGTTTTCATAGGCAATGATGCCCACAGGAAAAAAGTTCTCTGACTTCTGCATTTCCAGTTGCCTTTCTGGATGTATGGGAAGATATCCATTTACCAATATGATTCTGGAGAATATTGTCCTCTCCAAAGTACTCGAAAAACTTAGAAAGTATTTATAAACATGAAAGTAGTGGAATGGAAAGAATGTACTTATACTGGCATCAGTTTCAAGTCATTCCTCTTCCCTTTTCTATCTAGATTACAAGCTTCTTTTCTAACATAGTCAGTCTCAGTAATGTTCTCGGTCGCTGCAGGCGAGATTTCTGCATTAGAGGGATGTTAGCTTTTATATTCATCATTTTTCTTGGATTAAATGCCTTTAAATTCCAGTTTTCTACGTAGCTTATTGATTCCTGAGGTGGCACCAATGCTCTCACTCCCACTTTATTATCTACCCTCAATTCTTTGAATATTCGTATTAGTTTGTGAGACCAAATGCTCTCTTCTCTGTGGCTCTTTTTGACAAACCTTACTGCTGAGAAGTGACATTCCCCATTCAAAACTAGCTTGAAGCTCCTTTTTTGATTCCTTCTAACTTGTGAATGAAAATACTCTCCTCTGAGAAAGGTGCATCTCAGCTCTTGCACATAGAACTAGTGTTCTATACATGGACCCAGGATCAAAACCCCATAAATTTTGCCAATGACATCAGTGATGGAGCCAGGTATAGATTAGCTGTGCCTGCCTGTTTCTTCCCTTATCATTTCCTGCAGCTGCAATGATTAAGGAGAATACTACTTGTATTCCTGACCCCTTAATGGTTTATCCCAAGGCCACGACATCTCTCTTGATTGTCCTTGGACTTCTAATTGAAACTCCCTGAAAAAAAATCAATAATGGATCAGCTGAAGGTCATACCAGGATAGAAACTTTTCTCATCACTCATGTAGCCCAGGCCCCAGCGTGGTGGCAGACTTCTCTTAGAAGTGGGTCTAATTGGTCCACTGGGCTTCCTATGCCCCTCAGAAGAGTCTCCTGTGACAATGACGTGTCCTTCTTAATGCATGAAAGTGGTGTTGATGTAGGCTATAAAGCTGACAACCCCAGTGACACTTCCAAGCCAGGTGAACCACCATTCTTGTTACTGTTTGGTTCCACTTGCAGAGCCTTGTACCTGTTCTGCAAGGACACCTGGAAGGGCAGGAGAGTCATGGAGGAGATGTAACTGCTCAGCCAAGCAGGAACATGTCCCCATTCCCCTCCTCCATTAAAGCATCATGTTCTGTCACGTAGAGAGAGAATAGGGAATACTCCATATCCTGTCTACCTGATAGGTTTGTCCCAGGAAAGGCAGGGTGTGATTCCAGAGCTTACCACTCTTTTGGACTCTCTGATACTCCTAAACGTACCCACCTCCTCCTGGAGCTCTGTCACTAACCAGAGGAGTAACCTGCATGTGGGCACTCCTCCCACAGGCATGCTCATGGCTGCTGGCTGGTCCTGGTGTATGAGCAGGGCTCACCCTGCAGTTGGCACCGAGATGTCTGCAAAACTGCATCAGTTGTGGTGGGTGCCAAGCTTAGAGAGACTGTGGCTTCTGCTAGGGGGAAACCATTGCTCCCTGGTCAACCTTCAGCACCCTTCCTAGGTGCCCCTCTGCCCTGTCAGATACATTCTGCTCTGGCCACCACTTCTAGGGGCTTCTTTTGTTGCTCACCTGAGTGATAAGAGAGACCTACTTTTCTTCCTTTGCATTTCTATACAGAATCTCTATGACTTCCCCATAAATATCTCTAGTTTTGTCATGCCTGTTATTTATTTGTTTGTGAAAGACAGCTCAATTTTTTGTTTTATGGCAGTTTTGTGACTTCAGGCAGTTTTGGTTATATCAGGGCTGACAAAGATAATTTAAAAAATCCTCTAAATATTCTCTGGTGGGCTGCAATCCATGCAAAACAAACACATGAGTCTTATAGGACATTTATTTTCAAACCTTATGGTTTATTTTTAAATATCATCAAGGAAATAAAAATAAAACATGCAAAATTTTCAGGAGAATGAATACTTTTATAAATTTTGAAAGTGTTTTGTTATAAAACTCATCTTCACAATGCTAGAGGCATTTGTTTTGTTTCTATAGCTCTGTAAGAGTATTGCTGCGTAATGAATGCCATGACAAGAAAGCAAAAATTGGCGACTCTTCCTACTGTGAGTACCCCAGAGGTAATACAAAGTAAGAAATCTTGCTACAGTCTATAAATCCAGCCTATAGACACTCCATCCTATTTACACACAGTAGGTATTTTTGTTTGTTTTTTATTTTCTCTAGTTGAAATTTTTTGCTTATAAACAATGACTATTTTGTAGACTTCATTCTGAAAACATTCTTTGCCCCACAGCAATCACTGATGATTGTTATGTGGCAATTGAAGCAAATATGCACCTAAAATAGCCAGTTAGAATTGTTTTTAAGACACCAAGAGAAAAGAAAAGTGTTAGCCTTTTATTTCCATGTCAGTCTGGCAATGCAATGTAGTTTAAATTTGGGTTTTATCTTCTTACTTATTTCTGCTGATTTCCTCTGAATGTTGAAGTCCATCTACAGTTGTTCATTTTTCATCTAAATAATCATCTTGAAGTAATATCATGTGAAACAGGAATACAAGAGTCTTCATAGGAAGCTGAAAACCAACCAGTGCTCTCTTACATTTTGATCTCAAGTCTGAAAACAGGCATTCAGATCCAAGCCTGAGAAGTGCTAACTTTTGAAATGAAGGTGATCGGCAATATTTAGAGTATTGTGGAAATAAGCCCAAGGTTTAAATCAAGGTATTGAAAAGAACAGGTGCTGACCTACATTACAGAAGGAAGATTGAAAAGAAATATGTATAAGTGAAATGTGACAATTTTTATGAAGCACATCAAGCAAAATGCTAATCATTACAGTGTAACAAGCAAGATGCAGACTTCTTGAGGACACTACAGTGACAACTGTTGATTTTTTGTTATTTGACATTTTCATGAATGACATGGAAGAGCAAATAAGCAACATTTTTGGCTAGTATCTTGTCAAGTGATAGAGATACTGGTAAGAGTAGAGGAATATTGTGAAGATATGTTGTGAATAAGCAAGTAAATAACAATGAGAGCCAACTGGTAAAATTTCCCACATAGGTAGGGGTTAGAAGTAGATGACTCTAGATGAATCAAGAAATAATGCAGTTCAAGGTAGCAGTAGACACTTTGTAAAGAAGGTTTCACCTATGTGAAAATAAATTGGAAGTTTTTATTTTTGTCTTCATGTGCATGAAAACATGGTAGTAAGTCTATTTATGTGACTTTGATATGAATGTACATAGAATATACTACTTGTCTGTTGATTTTTTTTTTTTACAAGACAGGTGTTGACAGATAAGAATTTAGATGGAATTGCAGCAGATTGTATAATAAGGAAGGGAGTAGAATTATGTGTGCTTGGCTGTACAATGCCTAAGGGCAGAAAAGAGCATAACAATAGATTTGTGGGAAAATTAAAAAAAAATAAATATAACAGAACAGCATTTTTCAAAATATGAAAATCAAGAGAAATGGCTATAGGAAAAAAAAGCACTGGCTCAATGAGAGACACATTCTTTTGAGTCTGGAAGAAGTTTGACAGCAACATATTTTCTTAAGAGAAGTGGTGGATTCATTTTCCCCCAGAAACCCTGAAATGTGTCATTAAAACAACCCACACCTGCGTTAGAATCACAGAATATACTATTTTTTCTTGAATCCCTGATTTTCATGATTTACATCTGTTTCCATAAGTGACTGTACCATTTTCTTCACTTAAAAATTTAGTTAGTAGGAATTAGTACTAGTAAATGAAAAGCATAGGACATCATGAAGAAAAAAAAAATTAATTTACTTTAAAACAGAAGCTTCTGCTACTCAGATCCTGATCACCATAATTCAGTGATGGAGATGATCGTAATTGTCATTACAGCGAGCTTTTATAAACTTCAGACATTTTCAAAGGGTTGATAAGAATTCATTTCTTTAGCACTAAAGGGGCTGTTCGTTGTGTTGTTTGGGATATTTGTATAAAGTATTTCAATACTATTCACCTTGAAGGTTACTGGAGAAGAAAATGGGATTCTATGACTAAAATGTAATGATAAAGCATGTTGAGGCTGATATTAAACTCTTATTATCTTAGGTCCCTAATTATGTATTTGTACACTAGAATTGTACAAATTGCATTTCTTGATGCTATTAATACAGCTAAAATTATATAACTGCTTCTGGAATGGAGACAATTTCTTTGGTTCACAGTTTCTTCAAGACTAGTAATTATTTTCCTCTGGAAAACAATTACAGTTCTAGGGAAAAAAATATAGGTGTGATTGATGGACCTGTAACAACATTCTGAAGCCACAGACCATTCAGTGTTGTGCAGGATTCACCCAAACTCCCAGGTCCAGTGCATTTCCTGGAAAAATATGGAAAATTGTAATGAACGTGGAAAGAATGACAGAATACTTCACTGTGAGTGTACTCAGAAAACAGGTTGTTTGCTTGAATGTACCACCAATGAGAAAAAGGTTTTATGCATGGTCAGTAAAGACAGGAAGCTGTATCCATTGAGGAACTGTGTCATGACAGAGAGGTGAAAAATCCCAAAATACAACCTTGGTATATGATGAGGAAATTAAATGCCCTGATGCAGGGAAGGAGCAGTTTGACTGATTTGGATAGAAAATTCTAGAATGCTTCTTTAACTCTGTAATCCCAGTGATCCTCAGCCAGAAGTGCTTGCCCCCATTCTGTCCTCTGTGTTTTGCACAGGTACAGGAAAAGAAGAAAGGAACTCATCAAGCTGAGGAAACAATCTTCCTTGTTTTACTTGTTCCTCCTGATGACAAGTAGGACAACTTTTTCCCCTCAGTGAACAGTAAATTAACTGAAAAAAGAAAGTTATGAAGGACTAGAAAAATACACACTTAAAACAAGCCTCAGGTCTCAGGTCTCGGAAAAAAAAAAAAAAGTGATTTTTTTTCTTTCTGGTTTTTGGTTAGTTCCACTTTAAAATACAATAGTATAGATGTGTTTAGAGTTTATATCCTTCAAGCAAATTACTTTAAAATTTATGTAAATTGAAAAAAACGTTTGTCAAAGTTAGCAAACAAAGTATTCCATTACAAGGCAAAAACAATACTTTGGTTAACTAAAAAAATTGATGGTTTTTCTTCACTAAAGAACAAAATCTGAACAAAACCAAAATCTCTTCTCAATTTTTCCCTTTTGTGTTCTTTTTTCCCTTAAAATCCTAAGAACTGTGGTGTCTTTCAGTTCATTCTGAGAACATTCTAAAAATACTGTTCCCTTTTAAAGAAGTCAAGTAATTTAATTTTCACTAATTTTCTAAGAGACAATTGGTAATACTTTGAATTTCTCAGGATTAGGGTGATTTGCTGATTCTTTGTGTAAGGCAGGGCTTCTTATTCAGTTCATGTGTTTTACGAATAAAGGGAAGACCCAGGATCAAATCTGTTTAGAGTGGCCTTACTAATACAAGATTTGATTAATCTTCAAGTGTCGATTTTACTTAAAGAAATACTGTTCTTTGATTAAAAAAAAAAAAAAAAGAAAAATTGCTTTCTACAATGATGTGACTGAAAACACATGGCATGTACGGCTGGAAATTTTGCCACTTAAAACATTATATTATTTGAGTTCTTTGCTTGTGCACTTGCTATGCTACTAAGAAAATGTCCTGTGAGGAACAAAAATATTTTGAAATATGTAATAGTCTTTATATAAATTGTATGCATTTGTCATGGACATAGTAAAGTGTCATGGAGACTAGTAAAGATGATTGAAAGAATTCAATGCATGCTCTTAGGCCTTGGGACTTTGTATGAAGCCAGGTCTTTATTGCAAGCCTTGAAATTGTCGATACTTACCAGATAGATTTTGAAGTGCTAAGCCTCTGAAAAGTTGTTTTCACACTGCTGATACTTCTCATGTGTTGTTGAGCGCTCCTTCCACAACTTACAATGTAGTTTTGGAAAGACAAAAGGTTTTCTTTGGATTTCAGAGACAAAAATAATGTGAGGCTGTCAACAGAGAACTTGAATTAAAGCCTCTTTTAAAGAAGTCAAGATTGATGAGTGCTTAGTTCCTAGACTGGTACTTCTGACCTATGAACATGCTTGGAAGGCAAGGAGCTGGATGTACTTTAGCTCTCTACTCCCTCAAGACACTTCTAGGTAGCTAAAACAAACTACATGAGTAAAGTTCATGGCCTTCAGAAAAGAGCTCTGACATTCTGGGGTTTTTTTCAGATCAAGCCCTGCATACTTCAGCTCAGATACATATAGTTTACATTTATGCATTACTTTTAAAATAAAACCCACTAAATTTCTATCTAGAAAATATTTAAAATGGCACTGAAATGCTACATTTTTTTCAATAAATAATTGCAAGATAGCTCTATTATTTACCTGCCTGAAGAGCCTCATGCTGAAGTTTGTACTATATACATACATACGTACATATATTTATATATATATATATATAGTCATGTTATCTAAAGATCATTTTAATCAACAAATTTTGCGAGACTCTGATTTATAGCTAAATATAACCCATCATCTGGGAACTCTTGTCCAAATTTGCCAGGATTCATAGTTCACAGCCTATCATGATCTTATATTAAACCCAGGTATTTCTTCTGAAATTTTCAGTTCTGTCAAGTTACACATTCAAGGCAGACTGTGACTGCGACAGTGTCAGTGCTGAAAACACTGCATTATGAGTACACACCCTAAAAAGCCTTTTGATTTGTGTGAGTAGAAAAAGAGATTTATTGGGATAGTGAAGTAACAGTAAGCCTTGAAGTTCACTGTAGTTTTCACAGGTTTTTGCTTTCTCATGACTGCCTGAAGTAAGCAAGCATGTTATTTGGAAAAGATCAGAAAATAATTCTGTCATAATTTATAGGTAGAAATTTGGGAACTTTCTTGTCAAAAAGGGCTATGAAGCAGCAAGATGACTGCTTCAGAAGTATCAGGAAAATGTCACACTATCACTTATAATAACTTGCAGAATATTTGTTTGTCTCAGCAAGGGTGTAGGTGAACTCTTTCTTAAAGAGTAACTCATAGCTCTCACATCTCAATATTTCCTCTTTAGAAAGCAATTAAAATTCAGTTGAAATGTCCAGTTTTCATCTCAAAGGTTAGTGATGCCTTGGGTCACAGAGTAGCTATATTTCTGAGAAAAATTCATTATTACACAGCTGAAAGGGAAGTACTGTATTGTTTCCTAATTATTGTCAAGGCATTAATGAAACTGGTTTTTTAAATATAGATAATTGTTCAATACTTGTAACAGCTAGTGCTAATATTGATGTTGGGAGTTACCATTCTGTCTAAAAAATGGTGAAATCTAGATTATTTTATTTCAGTTTATGATCAATTTAATTCCTAGTTCCAAAATTTTGAATGTACAGTACAAAGGAGTTGCCATTTTGTATAGAATACTGCTTAATAATAGTTCTCAATTGTTTTTCCATATAAGAGAGGAATTTCAGAAGATATTTCATCCCCTTAAATTTAAATTTATGTAATTGCATGGGCAGTAAAAATGCACACTGAAAATATATATATATATATATGAAAGCAAGATGGTGTTTCCTTTAAAGACTAAACTTTTTCCCACTATTTTCATGTTTTTTTCATATGTTTCACCTGGAAGGTTACTCACTCAATGTATGTAATATACCTAATGTATCTAAAGACTTTTAAGACAAACATTTAGAACTGTAGAACTTTTATCAGCTTTGGGTGAAAGGGAATCTATTTTAAAAAGAATAATCACACAGCGCTGAGCTAAAGCAAAGCTAAAAATAAGATTAGAATACTGTCTCTGTTGCTTGAGGTTTTCTGAACAAACTGAAGCACACTTCGTTCAAAGTGTTTTTTTCTTGATGCATGAGTTGCTTTGGAGGGGAGTGTTTGTGTGAAATGTGCATAATCTCAAACAGAGTGTAGTCCACACTGGTAACAGCAAGGGTAAATAGTTTCCTAAGGGAAGAGGAGCCAAGAGTCCATCATGGTGCCATCAGCAGCACTGGAAATGGTGTCACCAGCAAAGGTCCCATCCTGTCCTGCCTCAGCAAGACAGAAAAGGTCCTGGTCCTTTGGAGCAAGCTATGATCTAGGTCAAGACAGAAAATGGAGTCAGCAAGTTGAGATTAGATCTGTTAACAGCAACCGAGGTTAACAACTGTGCAATGATCAGCTGGCAAATCTAGGGTACTGAGCTCCTCAGTCTGCAGGACAGGGTCTGGAACAAAAGGTAAGTAGTCAGGAACAAGACTGACTGTGATGCAAACAGGGAGCAAGAGTGGGAGCCTTAGCGTAAAAACAGATTCTGAAAGAAGGCAGGATAGCTTCACTAAGTGCTTCCAGCTTCATTAAGAGCAGCTTTATTCATAGTTCCTGCCTGTGCTTTTTGTAGATTGACCCTAATCCAAATCTTCAAGAATGGGGAGATGAGCTCAGATCTCTAACAGACTAAAAATGCTGACCCCAGGTATGCCAGGAGTCTGAAATTGGAACTATTTAAAAAAGAGGCCTGATCAATCATCACAGAATTTAGCAGGTGTTTAAGGCCTAACTTAAAGGGCAAGAGATCTCACTCAGACAGAGATGTATCTCACAGTTAAAAAAAAAAAAGTTACTTCTTTTCTACTTCTAGAGAAAATAAAGTTTTAAAATGCATATCTTTGTATCCTACTTTTTGCACTGTCTCTTACCCAAACTGAAGTTAGCCCTGCAGGGAAGAGCCCTGCATAAGAAAGGGATAATTCAGACAACGTTATCACTTCCTACTTAGCCTGTGACTAACCCATGCACTAAAACAAGTTATTTGCATGTTTGGACCTTCCTGTTAGGCTACTTTGATTTTTCATTATGTTTAAAACACTAATCTCAATTAAACTGATTTTAGCCTGCCTGAGTGAAAAGCAGAGGAAGCACTGGTAGAAGGAAAGGCAGCTAGAGGGAATCAGAGGTCCCTTATTAAACTTGGTGACACTAATGTGCACTCTCCCATGAGTACAATTAAAGCTAAAGTGAGATGGTGACACACTATATACTTTAGCAAAGAATTGGTTGATAGGCAAGAAATCATTTCAACAAACTAATGAGAAAACTGTTCCTCTGAGATGTGCTGTGGAACTAACATGCATAATTTTTCCTCTGTCTCAGAAATCCTGCAATACTAATAGACCATAGAAGAAAAGAAAATCATTAAGAGACCAGGAATGAATCCTTGCCTATTTTGCAAAATGATGAACAGAAAATAATCCTCTTTAAATGTGTCATATTTGTTTTATTACACTGATAGTCTTATTAGTATGCTGAACAGTATTAAATAATGTTATTTCATATTCAATTTACAGTGAAATTGTGAATTCTAGATTTTTTTAGTCCAATTATAAAATCAAAAAATATTATGTCAGAAATAAGAATGGAACAGGCATTAATACTCCACTACAAGTATTAAATTTTTTTGAAGACTTTATGTGTAGAACAGCCCAAACTGGTCAAGTTTTTCATGGAGAAAAAATATTTTGAAAATAATATTACCCAATCATCCATGATATAGATATCCCTCACTTCCCCCTCTCCTTGCTTCCCTTCTTTAAATGTTTGCTTATAAGGATTTTTTTATAGATCTGTGTATGTATACATGCATAAATTCATATTTAAAATAAAATACACCTATTAACATAATATAAATTAATACATTCTAATTGATTATCTCTGTGAGAAAAAAGCCTTTCCATCACATAAAAAACCTGAGTCATATAACAAAAGTGAAATAGTGCTTATTTTTCATATTTATATTGGAATTAGCTCAAATTTACACCATATAATTACTTGATGAATGTTTTTTTCAGTCAGTCCTTGTCAGAAAAGCTTAGGGATTCTAAATGGGAATATGCTTCTGGATTATTTTATGATAACTTTATGAAGCAGAACAATTCTTCTGGTAGACCTAAAATTTTTATGACTCACTCTCTCTTAGATTTTTTAAGGAATGTTCAGGTGTCACTAGGGAAAGCATTGGAACTTATGCCATCTCTTCTATCAGTACTTTCCTTTCTTGGTCCAGGGAGCCATACATTTTCAGTGTAAGCAAAATATCATGCTGAAAACAGCCTAACCCTTTTCCATAGACCTGGTCAGCTTTCAGAGAAGTTGAATCAGTGAGGCAGCAACGCACTTTAAACTGAGGTTTCAGAAAGGTACTGTGTCTCATGTTCAGCATTAGCTATGCACTCATTTGCATACTTCTAATAAATGGCAGCATCAGACACAGCAAAGCGAGGAGCTCTGCCAAGGTGAGTAGAACACTAGGCTGGTATATGATATGCAGAGAGCATCATCATGGGAAGATCTGTTTGGAATTATGCACAGAATAAACAAATTTGTTCCAGATATAATGAAAGCAGAAAATTGGTTATGCTTAATGTTTCAGTGGCATTCAGGTGAGCTTTTCAGAGACTGTATGTGTCTATAAATATTTGTATCCTATTATTTCTGAAAGACAAGAGGATAGTTAGTCCCTTTTGTCCTTATGTTTTGCAAACAGAGAATTAAATGTTTGCACATTTCATGAGAGAACTTGTTTTCAGACTCCAAATAATCTCAGGAGATTCTTCTCTGTGTAAGAGTTGTCACAGTCTATGAAAATAATGATAGAATTGGAAGAAAAAGGCAGAGATTTCACTTAGTGGGGGCTGAACCTTTTCCCCAATGTTTAAATCCTATCGGTATCACAACCAAAAGCTTCCAGACTTCACAAGACAGCAATATTAGTTGTCAATACATGAAGACACTCCCTTTTGAAAATAAAATTGCTTCCACAACAAGGAATTCCCATTACTCCTTGCAATCAGATAGAAGAACCCCTGACATTTCTGGTCACTGCTAACCTTCTATGTGAAACTCACAAGACTCTCCAGGGAGCAGGCAGGGCTCCAGTATCGGTGGCCCTCAGGGGACCTTCAGTACTGGAATTATCATATTGGCCTTGGCCTCAGAAGAGGTTAGTCAAAACATTTTCAAGTAATTTTGCTTTTCATCCAAAATTTATACTTTCATCAAAATACATTGGTATTAGCAACTTGCCAGTATTAATGAAGTATGAATAGGAAATGATTCTCAGAGAAAGGGACTGGGAAGCAAGAAGAAAGGTTGAAAGATGGCAGTAAGGAGAATTATCACTGGACAGTAGAATCTACAACTCTCACAGGAACTCTGTAAGAGATTTATTATAGTCCCAGATTTTTTGGAATTTGAGCTTCAAGTAAATCTATTTAATAATTACGGCTCCAAAGGGAAAAAAAAGAAAGCATGTGCACAGAGGTATGTCCTACAACTTAGCACAGTATTTGCATATATTTTCCCATTCTAACTGGATTTAGGAGGGAATTGAACATCAAAATCCTTCTGCCAGGCCAGTGACATAATGTGCAAGTCAGTAGCTCTTTTTCACTTAAAGTATACTTTTGCTTTGGAGGGAGGTGGGAAAGAACAGAGAAATCTTTTGCACACTTGTGTTACTGGAGAACCTGGATGTTTGAACGTAAGAAATCTGTCATGAAATAGGAATGTTTTTTCCTTAGGCTCATCTATCTTTTTTCCCCTATGATTTTGTTTTTTGTCTTCTTTCAATGTATGATGTTATTCTTATCACTATTTTTATTATTTACACATTGTTTCAGCATTCCACATTCTGTCTATTCTTTTTTTTTCTATTCCAGCTTTGTTCTCAGTTTGCAGCATTTTTCATCATCAGACAGCCTTTGTGTCCCTTTTCCACTTTTTCTCTTTTCTCTCCTTTCTCCTCCTCATATGTAGGAAAGAAACAATAAAGAAAATGCAAGCAAAAATATACTGGTGCATCCATGCGGGACTTTGTAGAATTAAATGCAACAAGCTTGTGATCTGCAGAAATAAAATCAATCAATCACAATTAAAATACCAACCAGTTCAATATTGTAACTCAAGTATTTATTCAAAATTAATGAGTGATTACAGTATCTATTCCCCTGCATGTGCCTAGCTTTTAAGTGTAACAGAATCCATTCAGTCTCTTTAAATGAAAAATGGGTTATAGAAATTGGGTATTTCATTACTAAAATTCATTCTTTTGTGAAATAGTTTTGTTTTTAAACTGCTTTTTAAACTACAGCTAGTTAAAAAACACTATTAAAATAAAACATGTCTGAAGTCGAGGAACAAATAACAATGTATTGCTGGCAGTAGGCTTGGAGGAAAAAATCTAGTGTGACTTGCATTACACTGAGGGATGTAATTCTCTGGAATGTATAAGGGTTTTTTATATGAATGGCACTATTCCTTGCAGTCATTCCACTCAGAAAGGGACTGCATTTATCAGCTGGCCAATGTACTTATTTAAAATAAAAATTGAAATAAGGTACAATGTGGTACCAAATTCTTCTCCACAGATACGGAGTCAAAATCTCTGTTGCCTTTATTAACCCCTGCAAGCTAATGACCTGATTAATAGCTAACAGTCAGGCTTGGAGGAACAGGTTTTGGTTTTGCTTTGTTTTCACCCACAGTCCTTCTGTCTTTTGCATGGTGAATTTTTAGCTAGATAGTTAACTGAACCAGCTAAATTCTTTATTCCCAGGAGCATGAATGCACGACAGGGGCAAGAACCTGTGGGATGTGGGCGCACCTGAGATTTCATTATGTTTTGTCTTAATGTAAAGATGAACCTTACATAGAACTGATTTTTAACAGAAGAGGTGAACTTTTATATACAATCTTATATCTTAAAATTTCCTGATAGGTCAGACATTTCTCTCCGACCCTTAAATTACTTGCTCTTATTTGGGACAGAGCATGGCCATTGTTCATTATTGAAATAAGCACTATTCCACATATGTCAATATGAAAATGTATCCTTGCTAGATGAAATATTGTGTGCTGTACCTTTTCAGATAATATTATGCTTCAGTAGGAGTTAAGATTCCCCTTGCACTTTGTCAACTCAAGCTTTGATTCTGTGGCTGTATGAAAGAGTCAGCAAAGAGGGGAATATCAGCTCATGTTACACAATTACATTATTTTTCTCAACAGGTCACAATGAAACAAATGTTCTATTTGACTCAAAGTATTTTTCTTGTACATTTTTTTTCCCCACCATGATAAGAAATAAGGATTCTTGATGTTTTGGACTGAGTTAAACTTATATCTTATTCATCAGTCTCTAAAGCAAAATTTCCCCGATCATGTTGGGCCTTGGTTTTTATTTCATCTGCACCTTAATGTCAAGTGGCTAAAGGGTAGAAGATATGTCCTAACTGTTTTGTCCTTGCCAAAGGCCACAGAGACCTAGATTAAATACTTACTGAAAAAAAGAAAATCCAAGTTTTAATTTATGTTTAGAGTACATTTAAACCTATTTCCTCATAAGCAGTCTAGTGCTCTCCTTGGTATCCTGGTTTCCTATTTAGAATAGAAATTATTAGCTACAGGATGATGACTGCAGAAAAAACAAGCTTTTGAAATGTCATGACAGATAAAAAATATGGTTTCTTTTCATTCTTTTCTCTGCCAAATTAAAAAAAAATAAAGACAAACCACATAACCCTTCTGAAGATGTATAATGATAAAAGCAGCAACCTATGCAACTGTCTCACTAGATATCTTCAACCAAATTCAATGAAAAATTAGTTATGTGGACTCATGTCTCTGCCTTCCCCATTGAGATGCCAAAGTCTGGATGAGTGAGTGCATGATTTGAAAGCCCATGTTTTAGGGATAAAAATAGCTCTTTCTGGCAAGTTTGCAGATAGATATCTAGGCAGAACATGAACAAGCACATTAATGAAATAAAATCAAACTTGACTAGAAGAAGCAAGTTTCTGTCTCAGGAAAGGCTTTGTTTGTAGCATAGTTGGAAGTTCCTTTGAAATAATGTGGTTATTCTGATTGGCACTAATAAGCATGGCCAGAGGAATTTCAGATCGAAAAATAAATGAAGCAGAGCAAAGTAGGACAAAGGTGTTTCCAAGTGCCCTCCTTTCAAACACACAAGGATGTGTCAGTGTAAGAATAATGTGTTCAGATCTGCCCAGTTATACCAGGAACACCAACTGCAGGTTTGATCAGAGATGGAGAAATTTGCCTTACTGAGATATTTGTGTCTTTATAAAATAATGACAAGGCAGTTGACTAGAATTAGCTGAAGGTTTCTCAGGCTCTCTTGATTTGTACTGGTTACTAAATATGTTACAAACATCTTCTTAATGGAGGATGTAACAGAGAACGACTCACAGACGAATTTTTTATATTGTCAAATTCTGCTTTTCAAAGACAGGCTACTTATTACTATAGAAGCAGATACACAAAAGTCTGTGGGGTTGGTTTTGTTTTGGGTTAAGTTTTTTTCCCTTGTTTGTGTACTTTTTTATGCATTTATCCATTGCTTGACATAGATGCTATACTTACATTGGAAACAAGAAGTCTTAAGAGAGTGATCAGAAGACAGATATGAATCAGCTGGGTTTTGCCTAAGAATAATGGGAAAATTTACAATTTCCAAAGCTTCTGAGCATTCATCTATGCATATTTGCTTGCAGGAGTCCACTACACCAGATGCACACAATGCTGCCCAGGTCTGGACTGTACAGCAAACGTCAATATACTATCAGTTTGAACTTAATTTGTGGCTACACCCTTTACTTCCAAATGCACAGCACTTCAGCTTCAGGGTAAGAAAAGTCATCTTACTTCATTTTCTGCTGGTAAAAGTGGTAAAAGTTCATGGATTCCAGATAATGAAATAACTTCCCTGTAGACTTGGGTCCTTCCTTGGTTAGTTTCTGCAACTAAGGGAAGCACAGCAAGGCTCTACCAATTATTTCTGTGTTTGAGCTGGAAATTCTCTCTCACAGACGGGAAATAACAGTGTTTTTCTTGTTTGTGCAAGTGAAATCAGCTGCTGGGAGAAGGCAGAATGAAGGACCCTGTAGACAGCAGTCTTCCTCAGACAGCTCTTTCTCCCCAGTATTCTTTCAAATTCCGGATGTTAGTTTGTAATGGTAAAAAAACCCCACAGTTGTCAACATCAGGACATAATCACGGCTGTCCATTTTACACTGAACACCAAGGAAGCAAGTTCTAAATGGCTTATCCCAGAGACACGGGATTTGTACAGCACAGCAGAAGCCATGAGTATTGCTCACATAAGCTGCTGTGTGGGTCTCTTTATTCCTCTGTGCATGATGATCTTACAGTCATGATCACTACAAGGATTTAACTATGTTGGATTTACACAGAAAAGAATTTTAATAGCTTGGAAATTCTTTGAATTTGTTGTTTCTGACTGTACCTTTTTGCTCACACATAGGCCTTGTGGAACTAGTACCTCTTATACTCACCTTGAAAAGTGTAAAGATTTATATTGGGAACATATATAGCCTCCAGCAAAGCAAGATACCTTGTTATAATTGAGCCTCTACCGAACAATACCTATTTTATAAGAATGTGGAACTCATTACAGCTAAATTCTTATATATCACTGTCTTGTTTGTTTGTTTTCCTCGCCAGAGAAGAGAAATATTGAATAGGGAGAAAAAGTGTAGATCTGGAAAAGCATTTTGTTCCTGTAAAATTACTATTAATCTGAAATGATTTTCCATTTACTCTAATTTGCTCAGTGATCAGAGGAAGAATGTATTAATTTTTCATTGTATTTTCTTTTGTGGAAAATCTGGTGATTACTATTATTAAGATTATGGACTGAGTAATTTTTCCTTTTAATACATGCTTTCACAGGTCCAATTGGTTGTGTATTAACAAAACAAAGAAGCAGTAGAAGTGTTTTTTCTGAGCTCAGATAACAATATAGGTGGTTTTATGGGCCTTTTTTTTCATGGATACTGTTACAATGTCAAATTTGCTAAGTGTTCCCCTCAGCAGGATAGCTATAAGTACTTACTTTTTCTTTCCTGCAAAAGAGAAAGGTTATGAGACTTAGCATTGCCTTCCTTGTGTGTTTTGTGTGTATCTGTCAAAGAGATAAAATTGTCACTCTCGATAATGGCTTCCACCCATTGTAACACCTTGGTCTTTCCTTCATTTATCTGATTGTATGTAGGTATCTGATTGCAGGAAAGTATGTAGACATGATATTGGTGTTCAGTTTCCTTCATAAAAATTACAAGTAGTGTTGTTTCATCTGCATTTTGAATACCTCTCTTGTTTTTCAGGGTGAGTTACTAGAAGTTGAGAATTTCAGTCTGAAAATCTTGATATTTTATTCCAATTTCACATGAAAGAATGATTCTTCAGTTTTCTTACTGCTTTGCAATAGACTGGGGTTTGTCTTTCATTGCTTTCCTTACTTTCAAAACTTTTACTAAGCAAGACTTTTATGCTAGTAGGTCCTACTGGATAATTTGAATTTCTGACACTAGTTTATCATAGCTCTTATGCTGTATCAGCAAAACACAAAACCAGGCCTGGAATATCACTGGTGAAACAGTGCTGCAAACAAATGTCTCATGCCTTATCCAATGAATATTTAAACATTCAATATTGCCTATTGGTTCTATATAGTTAACTAAAAACCAAAAAATCATCCTAATATTGCAAGAGTATGCAGTCATAAAAATGACTAAAGAATTGCTAGAATGCAATGCTGTATGTAGAACCTACCTGCAAGAAAGCTTTACTTTATGGAGTCATTTATACATCGACAGCCTAAGATTTAGGATAAGCCATTCTTGAGTTTTGCAGCATTTTCAAAGTAATAAAATTATGTTTATATGGTTCTCAAGTTTCACAAAAGTCAGTTAATCTAGTTTTCTTGCTTCTGGATATCCAAGTTAAAAATGAATATATATGGGCTAGAAACAAGCACTTTAGATATTTATTTATAATGTTCAGGGATTTTCTGACACACAAGAGATTAAAATGATTTGTAGCTCTCTACATATAAAGTGCACTGTGTACTTGAGGTTTTTCTATACAAATTTTATTTGCACTGCAATGTAATTACAAGTATAAAAAGGCAGAATTATTTATATTAATAGTACAACAGCAGCACTCATTTCTTTCTTAGATTATGTTGATGTCTCAGAGATATTTAAAAGATACTATATATATACTCCACAAATTTATTTATGCATTTCTCTACATATTTTCTTTTTTTGGACATTTTGGGGTAAGGATAAATTCACTTAATAACTCTGTGTGCCTTCATTTTAAAAATATTGACTATTTGTCTCCTGAATAATTGCTGTATTGGTGATTACTTACAAAAAACCCCATTTACAGCTCTGCACAGTGAACAGATTGGTGGTAAAAAATCATATGCTAAATAATTTATTTTTTCAATCTCCCAATCTAGGAGAAATGATCTTGCTTTAAAAACAAACCAGAAATACGTACAGCAGAGCACTATAAAATCAGTATAATTTTTTTTTTCTAGAATGAGTCTTTATAAATATAGCTACAGTGACATGCTTACAGATTAGTCAGTTGATCATTCAGGACATTTTCTCTATCGCAAGTGACAAGAAAAGATAGTTAGCTCCACACAATCAACCATGTGCATTGAACCAATACTTACAATGTGATAAAGAGAAATATTGTTCACGTAAGTTGAAGACATTATACATTCTTTTGTAATCAATTTCTTTTCTATAGAAACTTGCCTAATAACTAAAAAGATGTTTGCCATCTATGAGACGTCTTTATACAAGCTAAACTTCAAAGAAGATCCTTATTGGAGTACAACAACTACAGATAGCAATGGATTTTCTCTGTCTTCTGGGGTTTATGACTCAAAATCCTTTCTATTTGCTTAATTAGCAGGGAGGGGAAGCCATAGTCACATATCTCAGGTGGAGCCCTGAGTGGCTTTGAAGGCAAAGTTTAAACTGAGGGAAGTGTGAATAGGAAAACTAGGAAATTTCTGTGCATTAAATGTCTTGACTTGGCAGTTAAGGAAAAAGTAAGCAGATGGAATGGTATTCTGAACAGATCAAGAGAACTCAACCAAGTTGCAATAAATTGTACAAGTATGTGGAGAAAATTCTTTGGGATATTTTGATAGATATACTGCTTGGAATAATAACATCCATAAATTACTATTCACTATCATATTACAGCCAGCAAAAAATGAATGACAGTGCCACCATTGATGCCAAATGTGCTGGATAAATGCTTTTGAAATTGCTTCACAAGAACCTGTTGATGTCTTCTGCTTGCCTTTCATTCATCACTGGGTAGCTTTTACCAGCCGAGATAAGAGAGGGCATGTTCTCATCAAATTATATTAAGTTATCCTTACAGTAACAAGAGCAAACTGCAGTGTAAGTCTCTGAAACAATCTTGCTCAGTGTAATACTCTTCCTGGAGTCTTGCTGAACACTTTTATCAATCTTTAGTTGATAGTGAAGGCAAAAGTTTGGAAAGCAGGAAGCCATACTGAGGCAGAGCACAGCTCCATCTCTTTATATCTTGCTTTCCTGCTTTCAATAGTGGCTATTAGAAGGTTGGTTTTGGTTTTGTTTTTTTTTTTTTTTTGTTGTTTGTTTGTTTTTGTAATCTTACATATTCTAGNGATCTTATATCTTGCTTTCCTGCTTTCAATAGGGGTATTAGAAGGTTTGTTTTGGTTTTTTTTTTTTTTTTTTTTTGTTGTTTGTTTGTTTTTGTAATCTTACATATTCTAGTGAGGTCTCAAATGCTTTTAGTTTTTTAACATCTGTAGTGAAGAGTCCTTTGTGATTTTTTTTTTTTCCTGTTAGTTTGTCTAGTCCAGTTTTGAACCCATGCTGTCAACTTCTTACTATATGATTTGGGACTGAGTTCCACACCCTAACTATATATTGACTTCCCCTTGTTTTGGACTGTGTGCCTGTTATGTGTGCTGACTCCTAATACATGTGGTTTAGAAACACAGTGAACATCTCATTCATACTCAGGCTCTCCATTTATAATTTTTATCCCTACACCATTTCTCACTCAGTCCTGTATCTTGCAGGCTCAAGAAACCTCATGTATACATTTTTTCATTATATGAACTGTTAATAACTTTCCTCATCGTTGCTTGCTATTTATCCTCTGAGAGAAGAGGACTAACAACACACATAATTTTCAAGATTTGACATGTGATGGATTTGCACAGTGGTAAAATGATTTTCCCTAATTTTCCTTTTTTTTTTAATAACTCATAACATTGCATATTTTCACCTGCACTCAACTTCGGTTTTCTTGTCATTTGACTGTACAGGTCAAGAACATTCTCTTGCCTGATATTCCAGCTCTGAGCACATCATTGCACATATTAGACTGAGATTACGTTTTTGTTTTTTTTTCTCCAGTGCGTTGCACTGTATCAATACTGAATTTTGGCTTTATTTTCTTGTCCACTTAGTACCATGAATGTCATTATTGCAGTTCTTTGCAATCAGCATTTTCCTGCTCTATTGTGAGTGGTGCTGTATGTTAACAGCTTTTGCTACTTCCCTGATATTTCCATACCAAACCTCATGTGATTCCACAAATGTCATTCCTTTGTCATGGAAAATTATAATTTGTTCTGCAACTTTTATCTTTCAGCCTGTTTAATCCCTGTGAACCTTGTTATTTCTTGTCCATTTCACTTCTTCAAGAATTATTGATGATAAATCGTGTTGAAAACTACTTGGAAGTCCAAGTAGACTGTAACAAATGCATTTCCCTTATTCATGTACTAGCTTTTTCAAGGAACTCCATCAGGTCTTTGATGTCTTTGATGTGTCTTAGAAAAAAACATGTTGACTGCTTCTCAGTGTATCATATCCATACACTAAATTCTGTTTCTTATAGTTCCTAACAATTTTCCTGGCAAAAGCATCAGAGACAATGGTCAGTAGTTCCAAGGAACTCCAGATGTCATCCTCTAGCCTGCTGGTGCTTGAAAAGAATTAAGTGAGAGGTTTTGCACCAAAGCAGTAGCTTATAGTTTCAAACTCAGATTTTTCTAGAACTGTCAGATGAATATGCAATAGCCATTTATTAGCTCCTACTCTTCTTCTACCAACTTTGTGTTTCTTTCTGCTTTCTTTCATTCCATCCTTTTTACTCCTTGTGATATTGTGCATCTGCCTATTAAAAGTTCTCCACATAACAAAACTCCAGCTGGGTTTCTAATATGTTACATTGAAAAATGGAAAATTTAACAGTTGAAAATAGATGAATCCAAGCAAAAAATTAAGTAATAAAAAAAAATAAATAAAACACAAAAAAAACCCCAACCAACCCCACAATCATAATAAACAAAACAAGCTTGAAGATGGATATTAGCAGGCTATTATGTCCCAGATATAGACTTAACTAATAAAGAAAGAAATTCTCTGGCAATTTGGATGCCCCTAATTTTAAAGTGGTACCAGTAAAAAAGCTTCTTAAATCCACCGCAGTCTGGGGGATCAAATGAGGGATCACACCTTCAGTAAACCACTCCAGGAAGAATCATTAGATAACTCACAAGGAAGGGTCTGGCTGATATGCTGAAATGATGCTGGCTATTTCTCACATCCATGAGTTGAACATGGAGAGGTTCTCCTGTCTAATTACAGTCTTCCCACCTTTTTTCAACCTTCACATATTTTCCTTTTTTCCTATTTATTTGTTTCCTGTTTAATTGAATCTCAGACATTCAGTCAAAACTACTGTGAGCTGTGACCAGCAAACCAACTGCATGTTCTGTCACAAGCAACCTGACACAGACAGGATTTTGCTTATGGCTGATGAAGTGAAGAGGCTGGTGGCTGTCTCTCAAAAGCAACAAGGTTACAAACAGCAGTTAGCATCATAGACACAAATGGCATTTTGCTTGTCTTTTTATCTTGTTTTCTGCACTTTTTTGTATATTTTTTTTAAACAAGAGTTTTTTGGGTTTTTTTTTCACCACAGACCTAGTTTATCTCACCTTACTTTGCCTTAAAGAGGACAGTTGTTTTCATCTTTAACATACCACCAAAATGTTTTTCTCTTGGCAATTTCTTGAAAATAGTGAGGGAAATAAATAAAAAAAAAAATTGTCAAAATGAAGACTACAATATTTTGTATTTCAAGTTCTAATTATTTTTCATATCTTTCACTGCACTCTAGTAGGAACCTAGGCTGCTGAGACCTGTATTAAAATTTGTGAATTGTAACAGTCCACTGTTGAATGGCAACATTGTCTTTGCACCTTTATTTGACATCCTGGGCTCAAGTATTTCATCAAAGTCTACAGAGTTCCTCATACCCTTCTTTATTCTGGACAGAAATCCCACTTTGTTGTCAAGAGACAAACATTTAGGGGCTGTCTTCAGTAACTGCTCCTGGTTTAGATTTAACTCTGTCACCCATTTGGAACAGAAGTATGGACACAGGAAGCAATATTCTATGAAGGAAATGTGCCCTTGAGGAGGCCTAGGTTGGATATTGGAGGAAGGTTTCTCAGGGAACTTACAACCTAATTAGAGAAAGACAAGCCAGAATCAAAAGCATAACAAACAGTTGGAGAGGAAGGATGAAAAAAAAAAAAATAAACCACAGCAAGAGCATATTTGTTTTACTGCTAGACTTACTGGAATTATGAAATAAATGACAGCTTGTGTGCTGTAATGAGTCTAAGCAGCTGTTCTGTTAATTTTACTTCTTCCTATGTGTGCTAGTCCTAACAGTATTACATTGGAAACACAAGAGGTAGAGGCAGGAATATCAGAGAAAACACTTTTTTTCCCCAGTTATTTTGTCCCTGTTAAAGAAGAATCATGAAATGCTTCACTCTTTCCTCCAGTGACAGAAAGAAAGATGGGATCTAAATGTAGAAGTAAAATGAAGTATGTGTTACTGCTTCATTAGATGTTCATACTGCCCAATGGTTATAAATTACAGGACTATGGAGACTTGAATACTTTACACTAAGTTTTTTTCCTCTTTAATTGGGATTTTTGGAGACCTGTAAGGTTCTGTATCATGATAGCAATTCAAAATATAAATATTTTTTATATTTTAAATGTATTTTATATTTTAAAGGCTTATGATGCAGAAAAAATACTCGTGGATAGAGGACAACTTGGTTGGTCAGTCTCAGAGGAAATCTGGATATGCAGATAGGGAATATGCTCAGGAGACCTTGGGTGTTAAAACTGTTGCCCTAACCACTTGTCCATAAGTAACTCTCTGTGCATGTGACAGTACAAGATTAAAAATGGCTGAACTGGACCAAATTCCTAATTGGTTGCCTTTGCAGTGTGCAGCTGTAGGCACTACGTAGTGTTTCTGAAACACTTACACAGTTTTGCACTGTTTGTGGCTTAAGGCTTTTGTAATCTGCAGCCACAAAAGTCGCCTTTGTATTTGATGCTACTCAGTGGAGTTTTCTTCCAAAAGATAGTCTAATCAATCCTAAAACACTTGAAATACCATGTAAAGATGACTTAAAATTTTTAAAGCACATTTCTTTTGTGTAAGTACCTTTATGTGATCTAATACTAACTAGTTATTACTCCAGAAAATATCTGTGAACAATAATTTCATATTCACTTTTTCCAAGTAAGTAAGAATTCTGTTAATAAAAATGATATACCTCCTTGGCTGCCTTTTGTCCAGTTAGAGTTCTTCTCTTTGCAATTATGCATAAACCAGTAGAGTTGCTCTCCTTTGTCGCTGCTCCAGTCTAACTCTATCCTTCTTGTGCCGGGGGAGGCCGGCCCTGAATTCAGTGTGCATGGTGTGACCACATTATGGGTTTATAGTGGTAGTTTATGCTGGTTTATGCTCCACTGCATTCTTAATAATCCCTATTAGTCTGTTTGCTTTTTTGGGGTTTTTTTTGTTTGTTTTGGGTTTTTCTGTGTTTTTTTGTTGTTGTTGTTTGTTTTTTTCCCAAATAATGCAAATACAGGAGATATAAGGAAGAAAAAAAGCAAGAAACCCCATCATAGGTTTTTGGACTGTTTTTTCATTTAAAAGTATCTGTGATACTTAGAACTTATCTTTTGTTTGTTTATGTTCGGTGTTTGTTCAAAGTTAGAACAAAAAATAATATTCAGTATGGTCCTAAGAAAGAGAAATTTAAAAACATCAACTTCTTTTGAGGATTTCTCTTCCATCCTTCTTCATTGTGAGTGAGGTGAGCTGCTCAAAGATCGGTAGCTTAGACCAGGAAAATTTTGAGAGCGTGAAAAAAGACAAAAAGCTTAGCATTCATTTGAAGCCCCCATTGAAATTCACTTGTTCTGGTAAAGCAACTGCACTTTTAAAATCCTTTATTTTCTGAAAATAAAATCCTTTATTTACTTGCAGGGAAAATACTGCATGAATCATTTGTTTAATTAAGCACTGTAAAGGTATTTAAACACATTTTCTATATGATATGTTTGCTAAGTGAAACCTCCGTGCAACATTAGAATAAACTAGACTAGACTAGGCTAGGCTAGATGAGGAAGAACTGCTGAGTTGGAAGGAACCTACAGTGATCATCTATTCCGAATGCCTAAACTCTTCAGGACTGACTAAAAGTCGAGGAAGCCTTTTCTACTGGTTGACCATGCTCTTGGTAAAGAAATGCTTCCTAATGTCAAGTCTGAACTTTCTCTTATGCAATTTTGAACTATTCCCACACACCCTGTCACTGGATCCCAGGGAAAAGAGGTCAGCACCTCCCTCTCAATTTATCTTTCTGAGGAAGCTGTAGAGAACAATGAAGTTGCCACTTAGCCTCCTTCTTTACAGACAGACCAGCATGAGGTGCTTAGACAGTTCTCAGAGGACATTTGTTTCACCTCTTTCACCGGGTCTGTTTTTCTCCTCTGGATGCATTGATGGCTGTGCTTTAACAGCCTTTTTAAATTCTGAGGACCCAGAGCTGCAGACAGTACTCAGAATGAGGCCACATCCACACTAAAAATGTCAGCTTTAAAAATTATAATTTTTAAAAGCTAATACAATACTGGAAATGCTGCAGCTGATGGCAGAAGCTCTGGTTCAAGTATGAAAGTAGAGTTGTTCCTAATTTGTTACCCAGATGTGGCCCTGACCTTTACCTGCTTGAAGGGGGTAACAAGTATCTGCACAACTTCCAGCTCACTAAAAGCCAGCTGAGGATCTCTACTCCATCATGAAATATTATATCATTCTGAACTTCCAAAACCAGACGTTATTTCTGTATAGAACGTGGCACTGAGGAAATTTTCAGGGAGGAGAGCAACATAATGCAATTAATACAACTGTTCTGCTACTTACCCACTGTGTGCCCATTAAAGACTTGGTTAATCTCTCTCAGCTGCATAATTTCCCATATAAAGTGCATAAAATTGACTGCCCCACACAGTTAGTGGTTCAGAATGTCTTTGAGATAATCTGATGAAAGGTGAAACTGAAGAAGAAAGGATTGGTTTTATTAGCAGTAATGGTGCAATTAGTTCATTATCCTTCTTAAGAAAGATTTAAATTGTTCTCGTCGTAGGAGTTGCACTTGCACATAGATACAAGTGAAGTGCAACTATTCAGTTCTGTGACAACTGTGTATATTGTACCAAATGAGCAGAGGAAACAAAAGAAGTAGGACTTGGTTGTTATTTCAGGAAGACGCTTATTTTCTTAAGCATCAGATGACTGCTAAAAATATCACCTACTATAAATATTTTTCTAGTATCATTTTTTTGCAAAGTTGTTTAATAAAAGCTGTCTTCTCCAGCTCTTTATTCTGAGCCAATTGTTTTAATGATGGCTAATCTTTAACTGAATTTTCATGTTAAGGTTATGCTACACTTTAATCCTACACATATTTTGTATATAAATATATTCTTAATATAGACATTATGCATGATTATTTTTTTTCAAGCACCGAGTCAGACAGAATACATAATGAATTGAATATTTTTCTTTATACTGCATCTTGGTAAAATGTCATTATGACACAGATTGTAATCTGATCTGCAATTAATGATGGGATACTGTGAGAAGAGCTTCTGTGCTACCAAAGCTCTTTGTGAATATTTCTGGTAGCTGTTAATCTGACTGGTAAAGATGAAGTAAGAAAAAAAAGATCCACAAATAAAACCTCCTGTACCTCCTGGGGCACTTCAACCTGATCTTCTACTGCAGCCTTCTGCTCAAACAGTATCATTGCATGAAAATATGCTGCACGCTTATATACTTCACTGGATTCTAATATAAAAGTTAAAAAAAATGTTCTTATTTGATTGTAGATATTTGAAGAAAATATCTTTTGTAATCTGGTTCAGCTGATAAGAAGCATATAGGGAACTATGAAGTACATGAAATTTGCTGTGAGGAGTTATACAGCATGGATTATTTAATATAAAAAAATCTAAATTTCAAAAAATAAAAGTCTTGAATAACTGGAAAATATTTCTAATGCTCTGGATAGAAGGCTTTTCCTCAAGGTGCCTGATGACATTTGCTTTCTCTGTTAGCCACATAGCATTAGCCTTCTATCTCCATCCTTGATGCTGATTTTAGTCTCTTTCTCTTTTTTGGAAATCATCACTAATCACAGCCCAGGTAGGCATATGTAATCTTATTTCAGTACATTAGTAAGCAATTTAAATACAATAAAATATAGAATTCAGAGTGAACATCACACAGATCCCTTCTAGCCCTTCTGGGTGGTTAGGAGGTGGCTGAGGTTCATACTTTTTCCAGGAGATTGATTTAGGGATTAAAGGTTAAAAGACTCTTACTCTGTACAGATATTTATTTGCAACTCTACAAAAAGGTCTCTGCAACTTTTTGGTTGTAGAACTGTGATGAAAGAGGGTAAGTGTATGACTTCAAAGTCTGTAACTTCAATATATATTTACAGTCAAATATGTATCAGTAATATACACAGGCCACAGGAGAAACTGCTAACCTGCTTATTCTAAGCATCTTATCCACTTCCTCCTTCCCAGCAGTCTTGGGCTATGGCTCATTGACTGTATCTCCCCTGGGTCCTTGCCAGCCTTGCTCTCCAGCCTGTGATGAATTGTCAGTGAGTCTTTGCTAGCCGAAATCAAGACCATGTCCAGATGATGTCTTAAAAAATCTGTTATGATGTGCTGGGTTTGAAAAATCAGCCATCTCAATAGTGACTAATGAGAGCCCATCACTCTTCCTGGCTGAAATGTCCTGTTAATCTTCCTACTTCATTTAGTGGTTAAAGCACATTTACATGTATGTGGAACAATCTGTTGCTGCTATGTGTGTAATCAGCTGTCCAATGAACTCTGTGAAGAAAATAAATTTCATCATAGTTAAGTCACAAAATAGAAATTTGTTTGCATTCTGTGATTTTGTCAAACCAGCATAATGAATAAAGTCACTCTGTCACTTTGAGTCCATGAAACTGGTTGACATATTATACTATAAACAGCATAAAAACAGAAAGATTTTTCCCCTTCTGACATAGTAGATATTAATGAAGGTCATCCTGTTGTGAATCTGAAAAGGAGTATCCAGATAGGCTTTCTTTTAGTGTTTATACACACCATAAATAGTATATATCTTCTGGCTAGCAGCCTACATAACACTGTATCTAAATGCAGTATGTTTAACTACTTCTCAAATACTTTTTTGTGCCCTGTCTTTAAAGTACCAGTTCAGTCAGAGTTGCAGGTATGATTTTGAATGAATTATAGGAAGCCCTGGCTTAAGCTTGTCAAGCATGTTATATCACGACACAAACATAAATATTTGAAGTGCATCAGAGGTTCATCAAAGAATTATACTGAAAACTAAAAAAAACGAAATAAAATCTTCATTGGAATTAAAACAGACAAATAAAACAGTTAAGTTTTCTGGAAAACGGTTTCAGGATTGGAGACGCTATGTGTAGCTACAAAGAAGTCATGTGAAGGATATCAGAAGCATCATGCCACGCATATGTCTGTTGTGGATATCTATACTAAAGGAAACTCATAGTATTTTCTAGTTGCATCTGAAGCTGAAGTCATATTTTGGTGCCTAGATCTTAGAGCAGCATCACTGTGTAATCGCTTAAAAACAGAAGAATTTTTTTCTTTATTTTTCAGTGCTAAGACATCAATGAATCAGTCACGACTGAAATACTTTCAGACAGAAGGATCATTAAATAATGTATTTAGGGAATGGCTAATACGTAAAATTTAAAAATAGCCCTAGGATTTTTTTAATATATTTAATTAAACTTAGTTGTAAAAATGTGAAACACTGAAAACATTAAAATCTAAAAGAGATTGACTCAAATAAGACCAGCTGCATTAGTATTTGGGAGACATAACTTCTACTTTAAAATAAATGACTTACACAACCTCAAAGTACTCCTCAGCATTAGGCTTATGCTTTCCAGTGGAAATGTAGAAGCACATACTGTAACTGAGTAACTGATAAATTTTCTTATTAGTTTAGCTAGCATGATCAAGAAAGTTTTATTTTAATTAACTTGAGATTCAGAAGGATTTGAGGATTTTCAGCATCAGACTAACTCTGTTCCTGGAGAAATAGCATCTTTTATCATGCTCATTTTGTAAAAAGGAATATGATTTAATCCCTCTAAAATTTTCTTATTTGATTACCATAAGTATTAGCACATTCTTTAGAATTATGTGACATCATTTCACATTCAGAGACATTGAAAGCAGGTAAGAAAATGAAGGCACTTCACTGCTTATATGGATAGTTATACTGCAAGAATTATATATTAATAATGCTGATCTGTTTTACAGTAGCACCTGGAACCTCTTTCTGAAATTAGTTCACAGACAAAAGATGATTCTACCCATTAGCAGCCTGCAGTTTCAACACCTAAGTCTGAAAAAGGCTAGGAGAAATCAAGGAATTAATTCACCAGATCTCACAAACAGAAAACTGTAGCATGGAGGTTTAGGTTTGACAGGTCTGGGTGATTTAGATATTTTTTCCTGAAAAAGTTTGCCAATATGATTAAGGTAAAAAAATAAACTGGGATGGGTTAACCAATGGTTATAGGAAATATTTGTGAACAGTCATAGTAAATAACTTGATATTTTCAGCTTAGCAGAAATCATTTGGGAACAGATTTACCAAAACCCCAAATAAGCCACTTGTATTCTTAAAGTCTAAGGTCCATATGAGCTTTTGTGTTCAATTAAAATCCACTTTAATTATGCAATGTCCATGAATGCATGCCCTAACTTGTAAGTACTCTCATGAATAATCTGAAGACACAGCTGTGACTTTGACCTGGGAAGGACTGTTTTTAGGCTTATTTTTCTTTATATATTACCACTCCAAAATCAAGATAACTTTTTGAATTCAAACCCCAATCTCTTAATCAGCTGAAACAAAGTGTTAAAGAGCCCAATGCACTACTCTGTCTGTTGCTTTCTTGGTTTTGAAAGACAGGTGCCTGCCAAGGAAGGCAGGAGCTTCTCTTAGAATAGAAAAAATGCAAACCCCCTCCCTTCAAATTATTAAAAGGGGCTCTCAGGCAAAGATCTGAGGATAAGAATAACAGTTCTTTAATACATATAAACAAAATAAAGTAAAACAGAAACCAACAAACTACAACCTAATAGGAAA
>VXBU01019169.1:161309-174175 GCA_013400315.1 Bombycilla garrulus
AAAAAAAAAAAGAAAACAAAGAAAACCCCAAAAACATAGCACTTAGGAAGAAGAAATGATTTTTACCCCTGGTAAGTTGGACACAAGATGAAGGTTTCTTTGGCAAAGCCTAAGATTCTGACTAGTTTTCTTAGCTACTTTGAATTATACTAATTATTCTGTATTTGGAAATTAAGTCAAACAGCTGCAATATTAATTGCATCTCTCTCTTGCAGTTTCTTAACTTTTCCTTGTCAGTAATGAAAGTTTTTTAAAAGTCTTTTAAAACTATTCTTAAGACCCCTATGTAGATAGGCAGTTTACTAGGTGGTAATTTAATGTAAAATATGTTCATTTATGCACTCACAAGCCTTCTAAAAGAGGGTTGTCTTCAACCCTTTGTTTGTGTACTAGCTAGTAGCGGTCAGAGACCATGGCACACTGAGTTTGCTGCTCAGTAACAAAGACCAGAAAGACCATCCCAAAATAAGATGAGCAACCACCTAGAAAATGAGTAATAATGAGAAAAAATACTTACTTTGATGTTTATTAGCCCAGTATGAAATCTATGTTAAATCTTGACTCAGGCTTAGGGACTACAAATTCCAGTCCATGTGCTAAGTCTGTTTGTGATTATATTTTATTAAGTAATTTCTTTCCTCTTAGCCCAGAAATTCAGAACACCTTGAAACACTAGTTCTTCTTTAAAATTAAATCTTGCACATTCTTTTCATTTCAGGTGCTTCAGATTTCATAAGTATGACTATTCTGAGACGGCATGTATATCCACAAGAATTTACATGAGTCTATTAGCCTCTCATAAGAAAATCTCCCAGGTTGAGTCAAACCATGACACAGTGCCTTACCAGCTCCAGTTTGATTAAATATCTTACAGAAAACTAGAAAATCAGTCTTTGAATTGACTTCTTGGAAAATCAAGGATAAACTTTATAATAACTGCTTGCCTTGTCCTAAAACAGTAGGTTCTTTTTCTCCCCACCTATCTCAGATACAGTAACAGTGTCTCACTTTTGACATTGACCCTAGTCAACATTCTTACACTTCCCTTGAATCAGATCACTTTTGAAGGCTTTCTTCATAAATTCTCTAAGTAAAATGAAATGTTTTGGTATTTTACAGTGATTTCTTGGTGTTTCCTGCATTGGAATGTGTACGTGAGGCTGGTGGGAATATAGGAGTCTGACTATGCTGATGGCCTTTACGTCTGCAGCTCATTCCTGTGTTAGGCATTGATACCCTTAATTGGTGGCTGGAAGAGACTAAGTCATTCCTATCATCTAGATGGCTGAGTTAACCAAGTATTCCTGAGCACATTTTATTACTTGGGTTTTAATGTAGGATTTTGTTTAATATGCAAAATATTGTAAAAGATAGCCAAAAATTTCTGGTCAAATATCTTCAAGTCAAACCAATTTAAAAAAAAAATATTATGAAGTAGATGTATTTCACTTGAGTCAACATTTTACCTGTGTACTTTGTAAAACAAAATCAAAATCATGATTCTGTCCAAAGTTTCATTTTTCACACATTTTTCAAAATCGAAAATATTATGATTTCAGAGTTTAGAATCTGCATTTTCTAAAATTTTTAAGTGTTCATAATCTTTAAATCTCTAGCTTATTTAAAACTATTCCTTTCAAGAATCTACCTTTTTTTGAACATTCTATGCTATTGTAACTACAACAGTTAGTGAAAATGTTAAATGTGGAATCCTCAATTTTAATGGATTAAATATTTTTCAAGAATAGCCTTGATTATTAAATTAGTTCTTCCCAGGCCTTCCAATCCTTTTAAAATTTCGAGGCCAAGGTATATTTTTATGTCTGTGTTGTGAAGATGAGATGGTTGTCTATTTTAAATAATTCTTTTTTGAGTCAATCTTGACAGGTAACTGTAGTGTTGGTGTCAGTTAAATATTGATTATTTATGTACTTATCAGCGACCCCTATATGTGACATTAGGTGCTTTAAAACATAGTGCATATGATAAGGCAAAAGGATAGTAGAGCCCACATTAAAATTACATCTATTTTTCAAACAATTGAGTGAAATTACAAATATTTTTAAGATGTACTTGTAATTTAGATGCCTTTGCAGTTTTGAAAATAGTTTTCCTAGCACATTTCCCTGAAGCAAAAAGGAAACTAAAAGAAAGAAACAAAAAGGAAGCTAATTATAATTGCTTCCTTGCAGTTTTTCGATTCTCTGAGGCACCTTTATGGTCAATCATGATACCTCCTCGTTTCTGAGTTAATGAGCCAAGAAGATGAAAGTTGTTTCAATTCTTGTTCATCTATTTCTACTGTTGCAATTGTTCCTGTGCTTCAAGTCTTCTAAAGAGCTGAACTAAACAAAATAAAGGTTTCAGTACTGCATTCTCAAAGCAATGTTCATATTATAGCTGATTGCATTCTCAGAAATGACAGCCCTTTACCTTGTTGCTTATATTTGTGAGTTATGTGGAAAAGAAAAGCAAATAAAAATTGTGTTACAGTTTCAGCTACCCTAAATATTCAGTTTTAGTTCATTGAACATAATACATTGAACATATAACATTTTAAAAGAAAATATAAAGGTAGATATGTGCACCTTAATGAAACAGTTGTTAGGTGACGTTCCTACTTAAAGAAAATGTTATAAATTGAGATGGTTAGAAGCTGCATTATTCCTTTAATCTCAGCTAGTAAATAATGCCAGAACAGGTAACAGACAAAATACATATCAGGTTATCAGCTGAGCATTAGCAGAAATTTCCAAAAGATGTTATTTTGTTACTAGTTTAAGTAGTTTACTACAAAGTAGTTTGGTACTAGTTAAATCACCCTCTGACACAGATATGGCCTTTGGAATATCAGAAGTCAGGAATGGGCAAAAAACCCAAAACAACAAAAACATCAAACAACCAACCAAAAACCCCAAAAGACAGAAAAAAACACAAATAAAAACCGAAAAACACTCACCACATTTGAAGTCCACGAGAGAAACAAAGTCAGGTGAAGTGGAAGAGATAATTTCTTACATATCCATTATTATTCGTTTCTTTTAAAGACAATATATTGTGATCTATATTTGCATTGGATGTCTGTCTTTCTACCTCAAAACATTTTCCTTGCACCCTCCCAGTTCAAATGGCACATTTATAAAGAACTGGAGGTATTAAAGTAGCAGCATTTAGCCATAAACTTGGCTGTAACCTCAAAAATTGTTTTAGGTTTGTACTAGAAGCAGAAGTAGTGATGTTTGGCATTTGCGCAATGATGTATTTTTATACAAACTCTTCTACTTCTTTCTCAGCCAAGGCACATGACTGTTCTGCTGTGTATGCATAATCTTCTAAACATAGGATCCAATTTGGGATGTCACCCACAGGTAAAATTAAGCAATATTTAGGAGATTTAAGGCAAAATTAGCAGAAAAGATGATTGAGAATGGTATTTTTTATCTTAAGAGTCACAAAAAATTTTACAAAGGAGTTTTAGGCCATGGCCTAAGTGTGAACACAGAGCACATGAAGCCCCAATACTGATTTCTTCAAATCACTTTTTAATTTCCCGTTCACATTCCTGTCTTTCCCTCTACATCATAAGTAGCAATGAACCAAAATAAATGATAAGGGGACAAATCATTTCAAACTGCATCCTACAGAAGAAGTCTAGGCAAGCAATTGATCATACTTAACTGCAAAACCAGAATAATCAGAAATAAATAAAGATTACGTATCAATAAGAAATAGAGAGACTTGACAGAGGTTTCAGGACATTTTGGACTATCCATTTAAATTATTGCTTAACTCCTCCTATTAAATAAGAATTGTATCAGTTCTTCAGGATATCAACTCAGAAATTTTGTTTCCTTTTCCCACAGAAAGCAGTTACTGTATCACATTTTATTTTTTTTTTTTTAAGCGACCTGGAGAGCTTTTTTGGTAAATAGATTCTGTGCCTTAAGTGGAACTTTTGATTTGGGGGTAAAAATGAAAACTAAAACCCTCTGAATCACTTACGTTCTATATATTGTCTGCAATAAAACAATTGTACGGTTTTCCTGCAGTAAATTTATCCTATAGGAATAGCCAAACATTTATTTTCTAACTTCCATGGAATTTTCTTGAAGTATTCTTGTTTTTTTTTCATGAATTTCAAGATAACAGTAAAATAAGTATTATGAAGCATAATGCATAAAGATGTTCTGACTTTTGTAGAATGAAGAGACATTTGCTTGTATGAATGACGGTGTGTTTTGCCCCCAGTTGAATATAAAAATAAGCACCCCATGAGACAGCAATCGTATTGAGATTTGGGTTTTTTCAGCTGCCTTAAAAGAAACATAGTAAGTCTATTTGCATTTTGAAATGTACTGAGAGCCACAATGGATCGTTAAGTTCTTCTCAATTCCACCTGATGGAGCGTGTAGAAGAGTCCCCTGCAATATTGCATTAGTGACACTTTCATTATCTGAAACTATTTCTGTACCCAGACAAAACTATTCCTGTAATATTCCTGTCTCACTGTGTTTTGTATATGTGGAAGACTGATTTGCTTTGTCATTCCTGGGCCTTTATGGTTCACTAAGAGTTGATGAAGTTGTGTTTGAGTTGTGGAACTTATTGAGCTATATTACGGCTTTGGTACTATTTAGTGTGTGAACACACAAGGATAACAGAAGAGCAGTTTCTCTATTCCATAGATTTCTGTAGGTTTGAGCGACAATTGTAGTACAGTACAACATGTAAAAGAACTCTTAAACACATATTTTAATATAAGTGACTGAGATAAAAATTCAAATTAACCCGAATAGTCACTGTATGCTAGCTAACAGTAAACCATACAGGTAGCAAGACAACATAACGTCCTTCGGTGTAGTTTTATATACAAAATTCTATTTGCAAATTATGTTTTCAATATCTAGTTTAAAACTTACTGAATACATTAAAAAATTATCTATCACTATTTGTTGTTGATATTCCTAACAAAAGAAACAAAAAAAAACCTTTTGCCTATATTGCACATTTTCACTATATTTTTATTGTAGATGAAAAATTCCTTTTCTATTAGTAAGCTGTTCATACTAGTCCTGTCTGTGATGCAGGACTTTAAATCATACCTAGCAGGTATCAGCATGGGAATTTAGCAAAAAAAATCTTGAAAATTTGTCTTCCTGGTTAAATAAGAAAGCCTTGACCCAAAGGGATGGTTAAATAAAAAAAAAAGTCATATATTTTATCTTTTTTTTTTTCCCCAAAAGGAAACATGATCACCAATATGCCTTTAAAATATAATTCTACCCTTTTATTTTTTTTTTCCAAAGTTAGTTTTCAAAGGGTAATTACATATGTAAAAATCTTTGCTTATTTTGTTTGTAGTTCTTATTTACCATTGTGACTGTAGCTGTGCATTGAAACATTGTATTTGGGTAGATTTTGCTGTTTCCTTCAATGGGACTAATTCCATAAGTAAAGCTGTTCAGACATGTTTATGGGGTTCACTCTTTTCCTCAAGGAGAGTTTCAAAATAACAATAGCAATATTCAAAATAACAAAAATATATGCTTCTAAGAAGAAAAAAAAAAGAAAGCAAAACCAGGACAGATAAAATCAAAGCATCAGAACTGAGCCTCAAGCATGAGTGGCAAAACCAAGAAGCAATAACCCATGTTTTTATCTGAGGTCATATCCTCTGTATTTTTTTCTGTGATTCAGCATTAATTCACAAATTATTGCCAAAAGCAATAATAAAATTTCAAACGGGTTACTGGGGATACCTTGTAGAATTGGTATGCATTTTACTGTGAAATAATACCAATTCCTAAAGATCGTTAACTAGAAAGAACTATAATTTTTTCTCATTTCCTTACTGAATGTTGTATTGAAATTGTTTCTTTTTAGTGGACTTCTTCCAAAAACTTCAGTCTAACATTCAGTCTTTTTTGATCTTTTAAGTGTTTGTCTCATTTTTATTTTAACATACTGATGACTGAGTTAATGACTTTATTTCTTTTTTGTCAAATGTACTTGAGTTTTGCATTTGTTGCTAATTAGAAATCAAATGAATCTCATTAAAGGGGTCTTGTAACCTTTTTCTACAATGAGAAAGGGCCAAGATTTCTCATCTGAAAAATGGTAGAACTGTCAGCACCTAATGGGTTTGTCAATGCTATTAAAAGTAAATAATAAACACAGAAAATGACTTGACACAAACTATTGCTAAAGATCAACAATAAGCTTTACAGCACAAATCAATATTTTTCCAAGAGAGTGACTATTTATCGAAGGCAATAAAACCTCTGGTGAGACAACAGGAACATTCTCCTGTTCAATTAGCCTAGATCCCTTTTGAAAACATGAAATGGAAAAAAATATAGTAGATCCACACAAAACAAGTGATATGTATTTTGCTAAAGTGTGTTTTCATATACTTTTCCATAGATATTTAAGACTATATAATTAGATTGGGTTTGCATGGCAAGGTTTTGGTAGTGGAGGAGGGGTCTACAGGGGTGACTTCTGTGAGAAGCTGTCAGAAATTTCCCCAGTGCCTGACAGTGAAAATGCCAGATGGATCCAATACAGATCCAGTGTTGGCCAAGGCTGAGCCCATTAGTGACAGTGGTAGCACCTCTGGGATAAAATATTTAAGAAGTAGGAAAATATCCTATAAAACAGCAACTGGGAGAGAGGAATTATAACATGTGAGATGAACAACTCTGCAGACACCTAGGTCACTGCAGAAGAAGCAAGTACTGCAGGAGCAGGAGCTGAGATTCTCCTGAAGCCTCTGGTGAGGGCAATGGTTCTGGTGGATGTCTGACTGCAGCCAATGGAGGATCCTACACTGGAGAAGCTGATTCTGCCTGAATGAGGCTTTGTCATGATGAGAAACCTGTTCTGGAGGCTGTATCTACACAAAGAAGGAACCCCAAGCTGGAGCAGATTTTCTGGCAGCACTTGTAACCTCATGGGGAACCCACACTGGAGCAGTGTGTTCCTGGAGGACTGCACCTTGTGGAGGGGACCCACACTAAAGCAGTTCATTAAGAACCCCAAGGGAAGGACTGCAGTGGAGAAGTTCATGGAGGACTGTACTTAGAAGGGAGGCTGTGCTGGATCCGGGGAGGAATGTGAGAAGTCCTCTCCAAGTCCTCTCTACCATCGAGGTAGAGATGTGTGATGAACTAACCAAAATTCCCATTTCTCATCCCACTGCACCACTGTGGCAGAGAAAATAAAGACTTAGGGAATACAACTAAGTCAGGGAAGAAGAGAGGGGATGGAGGAAGATTTTTAATCATTTATTTCTCAACACCCTACTCTACTTTGATTGGTAATAAATTAACCTAATTTCCTTCAAGATCAGTCTCTTTTGTCAGTGAAGGTAATTGGTAAGCGATAGTCCCTGTCCTTATCTCAATCCAGGACCCTTCTTGTTTATATTTCCTTCCCCAACCACTGAGGAGGTGGGTGACGGAGCAGCTTTACTGGGCACCTGGCCTCCCACCACGGTCAACTCACCACATGTGTAAATGTGTTGTATTATAAAAAGCTATTTCATATTTTTTCCTGTGCTGTTTTAGTGTGTGATCTTTGCATTTTACCTTATATTTCTAATTTCTCAAGAAATTGCCTTCTCCTTGATATACAGTCCATAATATATACCTTGATATTTTAAAGCAGTGTATCCTTCTAAAGGATCTAGAGACCTAGAAACAACTGTTTGTTTTCAAAGCTTGTTAATATACCCAGAACCTTTGTGAAATCTCCTTCACAGTGTCAGTGGCTGTACTATAGGTAACTTTTTAAATATTTTTTTCCTAATGTCCTTATCAAAGAATAGATGACTGTAGACTTGGCTCTTAGTATATCTCTAAAAAAAACCACACCAATTTTCTTTAAGTTGTTTTGAATATTTAAAGCATTATATAAACGCGAAGACTAAAATTATTATGATGCAGCATTTGAAGGAAATCAACTACAAAGAAAGATCAAAGAAAAACACTGGTGTTCTTAATATATTAGAGGATCATTAGTTGGGTTTTAAAAACATGCAGATACAGGACATATGATATAGAAATCATACATATATCTAATTAAAATTGTAATGATGGCCTATAACCAAGACAAACCAATTATTAACAATGATTTATTAGAAAAGTATTTCAGTTGTTTATAAGCTTTTACAAGACTGCCAAAATTTAATTGTTTGGGTGGAATTTGAAGGCTAGTTTTCTTCCTCAGGCTTACTTTTTGAAAAGTTTTAGCAAAATGATCAAAAGGTTTCTTCTAATAAGTTTAAGGAAATCACATTGTTTTTCATAGGAAAGAAGATCAAGAATGTTCTGTTTGGCTTTAAAGAAATTCATAAAACTTTGAGGCACGAACATGCAAATCAGAAAGCTGTCTTATGTAGGCATGAGGGGTGAATTCTGCTATTCTACAAAACTTGTACTAAAGTTGCTAACTCTGAAAACTTCACTTTGTATATGCACAACTGTGCTGGTTTGAGACTGATTGACATTTTTGTGGGCAGGAAAATAGCCACCCCTGGAAGTGAGGTGTGCCTGTGGATTTCCCATGAGCCCAGTGCAACACCAATTGTGGGCCAAATTTAAAGACAGACAGGGAAATGAGCTAATCAAAAGTGAAATTTGTCTCAGTAGGATATACATTTGCACAGGACTGCCCGGGAATCGCTCTCTTTTTTGTTTCTGGCCTTGAACAGGTACAGACGTGCGCTGTGCCCATGGCCTGGTTTCCCCCCTCAAGACCACGGAGGCCTGCAGGAGGGGAAAGGCCAGGCCGGGCTGTGCTGGGAGCCCCTCTTGAGGGAGATATCCCGGCCGGTGGTGGGGAGGATGGAAAGGAAGAGTGATGCCCCATGCCCTGGCCCAGTTTCCCCCCAGTGTCCTGTGGGGGGAGATTGGCCCCCCAGTGTCGTGTGGGGGGAGCTGTCCTGGCAGGGAGCAGGGGGGGAACGGAGGACAGGCTGGCCCCAGGCTGGCAGAGAAGAATTCCACCCCCCCTTCCCTGCGTGGAGAATCCCCCATTTCTCCCAGCCGTGGCTCCAAGAATATCTTAACAGAAGAGCCGAGTTTACTGGCTGAAGTCCCAGAAAATGAGGTTTTAACTGCTTCTTGCCCAGATGGACCTTTTTAAGGCATGCATCCCACTCAACTGAAAGGGGAGCAGCTTGAAGGAGATGAAGAGACAGGGCTTGAGACCTGATGTCAAAGAAAAGACAGGAAAGAATCCAAAGTGGGAAGGAAGAATGAAGGAGTGGGCCAGGTTTGGCATGGACTTCTCTTGCAAAGCCATAGAGAATGGACTGGGTTGCTTCTATAACATGTAGAATGCTTTTTAGGGGGATGTCCTAGTCCTGTGGGGGGTGCTAATGAAGCACTGAATTTTGTCGTCCTTGGCCCCAAGGATGACCAGAGATGGGGAATGCTGGAGCAGTGATTGTTGACATCCTCGGCCCCAAGGACAGCCAGAAATGGGGAATGTTGGAGCACTGATTGTTGACGTCCTCGGCCCCAGGGACAACCAGAGATGGGGAGTGCTGAAGCACTGATGTAATGATATCCCCTGCCCCAGGGATGAGAGATAACTGTTCCTTGGGATGAAGATGGAGCCGATGAGGAGAGTTTTTGTTTTGGACTAGGAAAAAGCTGATACAGCCCATGGGCAGTTGTGAGAGAACTGTTCCATGGGGGGTGATGTTGCACAATGGCAAATCCGCGGGTGAGCCATTTGTGAACTGTGTGGCCACAAGAGGACTGGTATTCTTGTGGGAACCTATGGCAAAGCAGGAGGGACTCCTGCTCTTCCTCTTGGATTGGGGAAATAGGGTTTTGGACTAGGAAAAAGACATTCTTAAACTGCACCCTAAAAGCTGATACAGCCCATGGGCAGTTGTGAGAGGACTGTCCCATGGGGGGTGATGTTTCATAATGGCAACATGGGGGCGAGCCATTTGTGAACTGTGTGGCCACAAGAGGACTGGTATTCTTGTGGGGGATCTATGGCAAAGCAGGAGGGACTCTGCTCTTCCTGTTGGATTGGGGAAATGATTGTTCAAGGGGTGGATTGACTGAAAATCCTATGTTTTGTCTTTTCATGTGGTTCGGTGGGAGAGTGAACAGTAGGTAGAGGGAGGATGCATGTTTTGAAAGTTTCCTTCTGGTTTCTGTTTTTTTTCTTTCTTTTTAGTGTTAGGTAATAAAATTTCTTCTCTATGCTTTAAGTTTGGGTGATTGTGCTCCTTTTTTGGTCCTACCTCACAGCAGAAATTGAGAAAAATATATTTTCATGGGTGCAATGGCCCTTGGCCGGTGTCAAACCATGACATTCTTGGTTCCCTGACTGGGAAATCAAAATTTCATAAATAAACCCATGACAACAGCCATGGCTTTTGTACTCTGAGTAGTTCTATAGACACTCTGTACAGAGATAAGCCTAAGTATGACCTGCCCCAAAAAGTTGGCATAGCAGATGCTCACCTCAATAAATTGTTCCAGTGGAATGGGAAGTGGCCACTATGGTGGCTGAAGGCAGAAACAGGAGGATTTTCATTTTTCTTGGTCTTTCCTTCAGTGGTATTTGACTAAGAGATGAGAGGATTTTAAATGTGATGGACAAAGTGACTGAAGAGGAGCTATCTCAGATTGGTAGAGATAAGGAGGTAGACAGGCAGTCTGTGATGGCTGGGCACAGGAGATAAAGGCTGATAAATCTGGTGTGGATAATCAAAATCTGGATTTATTATAAAGACATCATAGATGACACTGAACGGAGACTCAGAAAAAAGGATGGACAAAAAAGCACAAATAATTATGAAAGATTGTAATTTTGACATTTTCAAACAATTCCATGCTTCCTTTTTAACCTCACTAAATTTCCCTTCCATGTTTGTCTATTATTGTGTGTCCTCTTGAATTTTTGTGAATGAAAAAGTATAAAAGTTCAAAGAAAGATTTTTAGCTAAATTTATGTAGCTAAATTTAATATAGGAGCAGTCTTCGGCTCATAATCACTCTCACTGGCAGCAAAAGAGTACAACAAAAATTTACACAATATCCACCTGTATGGACAACTTGTTTCATTGTGTTTGTGGCTATATCTTGAAAAATGAGTGAATTTAGTCATATTAGTCTTCATCCCTTCAGAATGCAGCTATGCCACGACATGCACAACCAACTCCATGCACAGAAAACTGTGAACATGGGAACAATACACATTAAAATAATCCTGTGAGTAGGACAATGTCATCCCACCAAAGTGAGGAAACAGAGGAATGAGGATACCTCACTGAACTCTTAATAAGGGAACAAATAAGAGAATCACGGAATCATTTAATGCATATTTCATTGAGCTCAACTTTTGACTGATCAACACCTTGCCAACTAGACCATTGCACTGAGTGCTATGTCCTGTTGTTTCTTGAAGATTTCCAGGGATGGTGACTCTAACACTTCCTTGGACAGTGAATAACTCTTTCCATGAAAAAAACTCCTGCTGATGTCAAACCTAAACTTCCCCTAGCACAGCTTGAGGCTGTTTCCTCTTTTCTTGTCTACAGTTGCTTGTGAGAAAAGGCCAAACCTCTCCTTGCTACAAACTCCTTTTGTGTGGTTGTAGAAAGTGATAAGGTCACCTCTGAGGTCTCCACTCCTCCACCTCTCCACTCCTCACAGGACTTACTCTCTAATCCCTTTACTGGCTCTATTGCCCTTGTCCGGACATGCTCCAGTACCTTAATGTCTTTCTGGGAGTGAGGGGGTCAAAAACTGGACCCAGGATTTAGGGTGTGGCCTCATCAGTGTTGAACGCAGAGGCACAGTCACTGCCCTGGGGTCCTGCTGGCCACACTCTTGCTTCACACGTCAGGGTGCCATTAGTTTTCTCAGGCACCTGGGTAGAACTTGCTCATCTTGGGCCAGTTTTTGACCAGCAACACCAGGTCCTTTGCTGCTGGGCAGCTTCCCAACCAATCTGTCCCCAGCCTGTAGCTCCTCATGGGGTTCTTTTGACTCAAGTGAAGGATCCAGCACTTTGCTTTGTTGAACCTCATACCACTGGTCCCAGCCTCTCCAGATGCCTCTGCAGAGCCTTTCCAACCTCCAGCAGTTCAACACCCACCCAGCTTGGTGTCATCTGTGAATTTAGTGATGGTGCATTCAGATCATTGATAAAGTCATTGAATGGAACTGGACTCAAAACTCTACCCTGGGGAACACCATTTGTGACCAGCCACCAACTGGAATGATAATAGTAATGCTATACAAAATACATAATTATATTGTTTTCATTAAAAAACAGCTAAATTACTCAATTGTAAAATCTAGTGATTCCTTCTTTTCTTTAAAGTACTTCATAGACAAAGACAATATGGAAAAATTTTGAACTGAATTTTTTGAATCATAAACCAGTTTTCAATTATACATAATCTCTCTCAATTCACATTCTTCTGTCACATTACCCTGATTACGGGAATGTTTTCCTTCCTCATGATTGAAGCAATGAGAGTTAAAAGTAATAATATGCTAATATGAAAAAAAAAAAAAAAAAGACAAGGAAAAATGTCCATGTCTATAATTTACAATTTTTTTTTTATTATTATTACTAATCATTTATAGAAAGTGAGGTTTTGGGGGTTTCAATTACTGTTTGAGGTTTAAATGATATCATGTGATGTTAAACCAGTGCCCTTATTAAATATGAGGAGTCTAGATTTTCTTAAAACACATTAACAGTGATAGTTGTGAATGTCATAGTTCATTCGGTATTGTTTCTTGCATGTATCTTCAAACAGCAAAGGTTTCTTCATGCCTTATTCTGAATGCAAGGGTGTATCTGACCCTTAAATCTCGGGGGCT
>VXBU01019181.1:0-39674 GCA_013400315.1 Bombycilla garrulus
GGCGCCGCCTCGGCAGCGCCCCCTGCGGGCGGCGGGCGCGAGTGGCGGCGGGGCCCTGCAGGGTGTGGACATCCTGCAGGTACCAACGAGCAAAGAGGGCAAGGTCGCATCCACATGTTTGAATAAAAACAGAAGAACCATGTCTTTAGTGTTTAGAAAATAGAGCTCTTAGCTAAAGCCAGATGAATTGTGGAATTGTTTAGGCTGGAAAAGACCTTGGATATCACTCAGTCCAACTGTTAACCCTGCACTGCTGCTTCTACCCACATCTACACATAAACCCCACATCTACACATCTTTTAAATACCTCCTGGGAAAGTGATTCTGTCTCCTCCCTGGACAACCTGTTGAAATGTCTAACTACCTCTTAGTGAAGAAATTTACCTAATACCCAATGTAAACTTCTGGTGCAGCTTGAGGCTGTTTCATCTTGTCATTTGCCACCAGGGAGGAGAGATCAATCCTCACCACACTACGGCTTCCTTTGAGGCTGTTGAAGAGAGCGATAAGGTCGCCCCTGTGCTGCCTTTTCTCCAGAATAATCAAACCCATCTCCCTTAGCTACTCCTTACAGGACTTGCCCTTCCCCAGCTCTGCTGCCCTTCTCTGGACCCGTTCTAGCACGACAATGTCCATGTGGGGAGGGCCCAGAGCTGGACACAGGAAAGTCAGACAGGTATGGCCTCACCTGTGCCGAGTACAGAGCGGGCAATGATCACTACCACGCCATTGCTGATCCAGGCCAGACTGCTGCTGGCTTTTTTGCACACCTGCACATATGCTGGCTCATGGTCAGCTGCTGTCAACCAGCACCTCCAGCACCTTTTCCACTAGGCAGCTTTCCAGCTACTCTTGCCCCAGCCTGCAGAGCTGCATGGGGTTGTTGTGACCCAAGTGCAGGACCTTTGCTTTCTGTAGCAAATGAGGAAAAAAGCAAATGATCCCAGGTTGACAGGGTGTTACGCAGACACCTGCGTTACATGAACCCCAGGAGCTGACTCTGAAGCCGCTTGAGGAACATCCTCCTCTCAGGACACAGAGCTGAGACACAAGGAGCAGCTTTGTGCCATAGTGCTAGGCTGGTTTGTCCCGCTCTTCTTAAACTAAGCAGCCAGCCCTGTTGTTCTTGGGGAAGTTCACCAGTTTCCTAACACCAGCTAGCCTGATCCCTCTTGAACACACAGGCTGTCATTTGACAACACATTAAAACATCAATCTAGTTTTGAAGGGTTTTTAAACCCAGGAGTCATTCCAGCAAAATGTGACCAAAACTCCCATTTGGTGAAATCATGGGCTGTACTGTAGCTGCACAACTACCTGTGTTGTGGGCTGCTGAGTTCCGGGGCACAGTGGGCAACAAATCTGTAAATTATCTTAACACACAAGCAAATAAATAAAGTAACAGGGAACAGCATTGGCAAGCACATTGCAAAGACATCCAAGCAATACTCATGCAGCCACCACAGGTCTGACAGAGCCAGGATGAGAAAGAGCTAATAAAACCTGGTGAACCCAAGCTGTGCCTGCATCTGTGGTGCAATTAATCTGTGACATGAACAATCTGCCTGCAGATAACTGTAAGCTGACTTTATGTAAAAATTTAACAACTCACATTAATTAATACTTACAGATAGATTGAAAAAAATATCATTACTACTTGGCAGCACATAACAAATACCATTACAACCCACAAGTGTGAACATCATGCATAAAGAATTATGAGACAGCAATGTCATGATACTGTACATATGCATTTTGATTTTATAATTCAGTTTTGTTCTCCCTATTATTATCATCTCTTATGATAGACAATTTACATAAATTATACTTCCGTAGCACACAGAAGTCCCACTCACAGGCTCTATTAGCCTGAGTGATACACAAATAGATGACAAAAGGTAATGCGACAAAGTGTTAACACAGACCTATGAAACAGAGGATAGAGTATGTCGAGATGACAAGAATGGTCCACGTGCCAAGAAGAGATTTTTGCACACTAGTAAGTCAGCTGTTGTCAACCTTATAGACATCGTAGTAAAATAGCCCATTAGGAAGGGAAGGCTTTGCATGATGATAAAAAACAGTGTTTTTTATTAATAAATTATTTTAAAAATTATAAAGAAATTATGTTGTTTCCATAACATATTATCAGTATTTCTCCAACCAATGTCAGTTTAAACCAAGAACATCTGTGTCACAACAACAACAATTACAACTTCTGCTTCTCCTGTTGCTCTGAAGTCTGAAATCCACATGGCATTGCTTGAGCAGTCTTTCTTCACAATTGCTAATGTTAGGGAATGTAAGTGACCTGAGAGGGTCAAAGACAATGCATTACAGGCCACAGCATCTATACAATTTCCAGTCTTCCCTCTTATGGGGCGAGTGCCATCTTCTGGCAAAAAAAAGCGAAAGACTGAAACAATGTAATTGTTCTACGTGGCTGCTCAAAACTGCATGTTAGGCAAATGTAATTTGTAAAGGTTTGTTCATGTGCCTGATATTCATAGCTGTGCCTTTTTAAGACCATCTCTAGCCTTAGCTGATATCTTGCAAAAGCCCAAGGCCAGCTGCTCTACTGGTAAGGCCTGTTGAAGAAAGCTAGCAATGAAGCCCTCCCTCTCCTTTTCCTTGGGAGCTGCTTTTAAGCTGAGGTTGTACCGCTGTCCCTTGCCCGTGTTACATTGCAGCCAGGCAGAGCTACATCTACACCTGGCGTTCTGTCTCCTCAATCCTGGCTCAGATCCTGACTCAGACCTGCTGGCTGGGCTTCCATTCAATGTCAATACATGAACTAGAATGCTGTTGAATTAGGCTCGGTGTATAAGCAGAATACAGATGCAGAAACATTTAAATATAAAATGGGAGATGACAGACACAGATGGAGGAGAACCATTTTGAGCAGTATGATAGGCAGAAGTCTCAGTACATCAGGGAACTTACCATTAGCCAGTTTCACCACAACAAGAGATCACCATTTAAGCAGGGTTTGAAGTAGAAACATTATACACTTCTGTGGGTATTTAGGAGACCCAGGAGAAGAATGAAGGAGACTGTAAAAGCAAAGAATCATAGAACCATAGAATCATCAAAGTTGGAAGAGACCTATAAAATCAAGTCCAACCATTAGCCCAGAATTACCACCATAACCCCTAAATCACTAAACCTGTGCCGGGTCCAGACACCTCTTAAACACTTCCAAGGCTTGTGAACTCCCTGGACAAAGAGAGCAATGAAAGTTCAACTAATGACTATAAAAAATTCTACTCAGCTGATGAGAGACAGGGACGCAACTACTTGGTACAAAAGTCAGATGTGGGAAACAGATAGACCATAAAAGCTTGCAGTTAATAAAAGACACTTGTCAAGACCAAAGAAAATAATGTTCTGAGAGTTAGGATGAAAGATGAAAACAGAGAAGTGGTGTGTGGATGGACAGAGAGGACCATGTAATAGAGATCTGACATATAAAAAATCTTAAACACTTAGAAATGGACTTTAATAGGTGATTAATTGGATAATTTTAGCTGAACATATGTCTGCTTTGAAAAAAGAGATCATACCAGTTTTACAACAGCTAAAAGCCCAGTAAAAAAATCTGTTAGTAACTTATCTTTAATTTCTGACTTTAGAAACTGAATACTATTGTAGTATTTCAGAATTACAGTTTAGTGAGACTAAGCATCAAGTAAGAGATTAGCATCACCTGACGTGATGGAATTACTCAAAACCCAGCAGGTATCTTTGAAAGGAACTTTGCCTAATAAAGGTTCACTGGCACAAGAAACAGCAGTGAGGAATATAGAAAATAATGAATGTCAGTGGCACGTATGCATTAAGAGAGTGGTCCTGTTTTCACCTTTTGCTGCTTATGCAAGTATTAAATTGGTATTTGAAATTGGTTATTAAGTTTTCATTTTTTACCACTGTGGTTATCTTCTGCTTCTTCCTTTTCAGTTTATGCCTCTATATCCTCAATCCTATAATTCACTCATCCAAACTACCCAGACTGTACTTCCATGTTTAATCCCATCCAGCCTCCTCTGCCCTAAGATACCTCGACAGAGGCCTCCCCTGCTTCATTTGCTCAAAGATTGCCCTCCCTTGCCTCAAGCACTTCTAACACCTGTTTGTTTCTTGCTGTCGCCATGCCAGTGTGGTTCCTAACTCCTATGCATCCCCACTATTAGCTTGCTCTCTTTCTGCTGCTGGTGAATTTTACAAATTTTTCAAAGATAATTTCTGAAACCTTGGCATGCATTTTAAATACTGCAGGAAACAACACAGTGACTCACTGTTTTATTGCACTGCAACACTTTAAATGTCTGTATTTGGTAATATGTAGAGGGTTCCCAAGGTATTCAAAATGTAAGAGCTGGGGTGGTTGACTGTCTTATGAAATAATAGTTGGATTTCATTTTGAAATGTCATAAAATGCGAGAGCACATTGTCCTAGGATGTACATTTGTGTGTTTTAGTTATGTTCACAATTGTAGAAATAACAATCCAAATGCAAAAAGGAAACACAAATAATGTGATCGGTTTTTTCACAAATGTTTTCATGGTAACTAATGGAAATCTGTGCTATTTAATGAGCTATTTAAATTTTCCAATTTTTTTCCTTTGATCTTTACAGCTACATCCAGAAGGATGCTTCTGATTACAGAAAGCAGTATGCAGCAGTGCTAAAGTCCTGATGACAATACACCAAGGACAAGAATGGAAGTAAATTTATTCAGCAATTCCACTGTTGTGAACAATTCATCCATCAACCATAAGCAGTTAGAAGGGCATAGCCTCTGGGAAGTCATTACTATTGCCACTGTAACTGCAATTGTAAGCTTAATAACCATTGTGGGAAATATTCTTGTAATGATATCCTTTAAGGTTAACAGTCAGCTCAAAACTGTCAACAATTATTACTTGCTCAGCCTTGCCTGTGCAGATCTCATCATTGGGATATTTTCTATGAACCTTTATACATCCTATATACTCATAGGCCATTGGACTCTTGGAAGCCTTGCCTGTGACCTGTGGCTGGCACTGGACTACGTAGCCAGCAATGCCTCAGTAATGAATCTCCTAGTTATCAGTTTTGACAGATATTTTTCCATCACCAGGCCTTTAACTTACAGGGCCAAACGCACACCCAAAAGAGCTGGCATCATGATTGGTATGGCTTGGCTAATTTCCTTCATGTTGTGGGCACCCGTAATATTGTGCTGGCAGTATTTTGTGGGTGAAAGAACAGTGCCACCTGAAGAGTGCCAGATACAGTTTCTTTATGAACCCATTATTACCTTTGGTACTGCAATTGCTGCTTTTTACATTCCAGTGTCTGTGATGACCATTCTGTATTGCCGCATTTATAAAGAGACAGAGAAACGCACCAAGGACCTCGCTGAACTGCAGGGCTCAGAGTCTGTGGCAGAGTTTGAGACATTAAAGCCTCAGAAAACTCTCCTGAAGTCTTGCTTCAGTTGCAAGCAACAAAACTTAGTCAAAAGAGAGAGATGTCAGGCTTCTTGGTCTTCATCTAGTCGAAGTACGTCAGCTACAGCGAAGGCCTCTCAGGCAGCGAGTACTTGTATGGACTGGGCTAAGGCTGACCAGTTAACCACCTGCAGCAGCTACGCATCGTCAGAAGACGAGGATAAACTTGCTCCTGACTCAGTTTTCCAAGTAACTTACAAAAGTCCATCTAAAAGTAAAGCAGAAGAGTATAATGAGACTACAGATGTTGTTGTCAAAGACCAACCCGAAGAAAGTGATTTTGAGAACCAGAAATACTTTTTGTCACCTACCAAAGAACACCCACAAAAAAGTAAGAAGTGTGTGGCCTATAAATTCCGTTTGGTGGTTAAGGCTGATGGCTCCCAGGAAGCCAACAATGGTTGCCGAAAAGTAAAAATAACTCCTTGTCCTGCTGCTCTGTCAAAGGACCCTTCCATCAAAAGCATGGATCCAAATATAAATAACCAAATCACCAAAAGGAAACGGATGGTTCTTATAAAGGAACGCAAAGCGGCACAGACTTTAAGTGCCATTCTTTTGGCTTTTATCATCACATGGACTCCCTATAATATCATGGTTTTGATCTCCACATTCTGCTCTGACTGCATTCCCCTGACACTGTGGCACCTTGGATATTGGCTGTGCTATGTGAATAGCACTGTTAACCCCATGTGTTATGCCCTCTGTAATAAAACTTTCAGGAAGACTTTTAAGATGCTGCTTTTCTGCCAGTGGAAAAAGAAAAAAGTGGAAGAGAAACTATACTGGCAGGGCAATACCAGACTGCCATAATTGTTCTTGTGTAAGAAACAAGGGAAAAATATAGATATTGATGTAACCTAGCAAATTCTGTCTTTTCAAAGCCATTGCTGTTGTGTCTAGTGGTTAAAAAAATCTGAAAAGTTAAATTTTGCATGAAAGTAGTGTGCTTGGAATAAAAGTCAGTGGCTGCTATGAGCAACACAGATGTTTTTTTGACTATGCAGTAGAATTGCATCACTATTATTGTGTTTGGTGTCTTATGTCCTTTCTTTCTGCCTGAGGATAGGTGGAGTAAACTATCAACCGCTAGAAATTAGACTGGGATGATCATCCAGTCTTTGGGTTAGGTCATTCAATCTGTCTCTCTGTAGAGCAGAACTGTTTCTTCCTATAGCTCTTTGCTAGTGTATTTTTATTTAGTTTTCAATGTACCAAGCAATGCAGCCTGTGCTACTTCTGATTTGAGGCTTTACCATCAGCTGTTGAGATGAAACAAGGACTGTCTAAAGGGTACATGCTATCAGCCCCAATACTAAACAGTTAGGGAGATTCATAATACTCCACATGAACACACTCATTATAGAGAATATAATACCGAGAAAATTTCCACTTTAAGGCTGAATCTTGTGGAGATTTAGGAAGGGTTTGTAGTGGAAGAAATAGGTGATGTATTTTGTACATGAAGAAGCCTGTCCCAATATCAGTTCCATCATGCATGTCCCTTTCATTTGTGAAAATGGTGATGGTTAGAAAACACCTCTGAATTTCTCCAGTTCCCAGTACCTCTGAAGGAAATTTTAAAATTTTATTCAACAGTGACAAAGTATAAATCAGAACTGATTGTAAAGCATAGTGGACGCAGTCTATCAACAACACAAGTAAGTCTTTTTTGCAATCTCCTTTGTTGCACTACACCTTGCTCCAAAAGTTTCCGTAACATTTACCTATGTATAAACAGTGAGAGATCTGGCATCTTTAAAGGGGAAAGATTTTTACACAACTTTTTAATGTTTCTGTAAAACTATTGAAAACACTTTGTGTTCTTTGTCTTTAAATAGCTTTACAAGTACTGGTCAACATCAGGTGCTTGGAAAACATGAGTTATCTTCAGGCATCTGCTACAGATGTGGCTGGAGTCACCCCTCTGGTGACTGTGGCTTCTGGGACTGGGTTGTACTGGCCTAGTGACGAGCTGAGACTGACCACCAGCTGAGATTTGAGAGGGCTTTTGGTGCCAGAGCTGAACTGCTTGTGCCTGCCTGTTGTCTGTGTTAGATTGGCAGGAGCCCTGCAGCACTGGCTGAGTGAGTGGGTAAGCAAGGGGCTGCCTTCAGCAGACGGCCTTTGGAAGGGAGCTGGTGACCTGGCTCCTTGTGGTGGGAACAAACACAAAGCTTCAGAAAAGGTCCTGAGAAAACAAACTTAATGGCAACAGGAGTCATGGGGTGTGGAAGTCCTAAAGAAAAGCATTTATGAAGAAATGAGAAAGATCTTCATGTACACAAAGTTCAAATTCGGTTCTGGCCTTTCTGTCAAAATTCTGAGATACTTTGGAATATTAGCCTGAGACAATCTTCATATTGTATCTACTATACACTTTAGTGGGACATTGCAGTGGTGACATTACCCAGCTGAACATTTCAGGGATTGTATAAGTGATCATGAATGTACCATTGCTCCCAGTGAAACTGTTTGTATAACATTAAATTATCATACCGTCATAATGTTTTCCTACAGATAGATAAATCCTCCATGTCAACAATCACAGTACAAGTAATTAGCATTTTTTAGCCCCAGTGTCCACAGGGGAAAATTTTGTCAGTGAAGGATCAGCAGTGTACTAATGTAAAAATATGTTCTCTAACTTCACATGATTGATTTTGTAACACACCATACTGGGCCTATTATTTTTTGTGCATTAGCATATGATTACTTATGAAAGGAAAACAGAGGTCTATAAAAACTCCTTCATCAGCTTTGTTCTGTCACTATCCAGAGCTTTTCCTGTGTACAGTAACTATGTACAAATTGGTTATTAGAATGAGTTTGTTTTATATTACATCAGTCCTTCAGTTTGATTTTTAGCAAATGAATGTGTCTCTCTGGGGGCACAAGCTACAGTTAAAAGCAAAATTTATGAGGTAGTAACAGTTCCTGCTAGCTGCACTGTTATTGCTGAAATGAAGCATTGGCTCCTACTGAAATTAAATGGGGTATTTTCTGTTGTTTTTGATGTCTGTTGATCAAGAATGTTCTGTAAATGTTTATGAACTCTCTGCTCAGTAAATGTATTAGACTACACAGTGATGGATGCAACAATGTTGGTTCAATGTAATTGTGAAATATGTGCTCAAATTATGCTGCTAGGACCGAACCATGTGAGAGATTACATGGCCACATGAGTACATTGTAAATATCAACAATTATATAAAGAGGTAGGTGTTATTTTATTGTTATGTAGGATGCTTATTCTTAAAAAAAAAGCAAAACCACAACAAGACAAATGTGGTCCTCATCAGAATATCTATTAGTACTTGACTGTATTTTGTACCTTTAAAAAGTGTTGTGGGACTTTTGCAGTGTAGGACAATCTTGTTATCTTGTAATCTGTCCTTTAATGACATTTTTACTGATCCTGTAATTGTTTATTGTCATGGACTAATGAAATGGTTTTTGTAAAACTACATTTTGGTTGTACATAATTTCACACACATACATATATGTATGTATTATCAATACAGATGCATAAATACACATCACTAACTAAGCTTTTCAGAGACCCAGCACCTTTAATATTTTCAAGTATTGAATACTGAGTCAAATTGAGAGTATGATTTTTGTCTCTCCCTTTTCATATATGCATATATGTATTCCAGACCCCCATAATTTATCAACTAACATTCATTTTTTGCAAATATGTTGTGGATAAATACTTGGATGAGTTCCCAGAATTTTTAAACAGGTGTAGAACACCCAGATACAGTTGTGCACTTTCTGTGACTACTTGGAGTGAAGAGCTTTGTGAAGGACAGCTCCTGCAATGCTCCTGCAGCTGCTGGGTAGTCAGTGGCTTCTCAGTTTTGAAAGACAGGCTAAACCTTAACTCTAGAAAGGGATACTGTGTCTTTTCACTTTACTACTTGGCTTTACCCCTAGCAAGTCAGTAAGAGGCCACTCTTGTTTCTTTTGTGGTCTTCCCCAAATCTCCATTGCTGCCTTTTGAACTCCCTAAGAAATGTTCTTCCACATACATTTGACAGTTGAGTGTCATAAAACTTTAAGCTTTAATAAGCTTCTTGTTTATGACTTTATTAATAGTTACCCCATAAGTAGTTAAAACAATTAAACGTTGATAACATGGAGATAATCTATGACCATTTGTGGTTTCAGAAAGGGATGGTGTTATAATTGCTTTCTTCCATCTTAGCAAACGTATTTTTTCAGGATTAAGGAACTTCAATTTTGTTACGCTCACTAAAAGCACTGCCTTTTACTCCGTATTTTTGACGTTGGTCACTAAATGTCACTAGTTTCTTCATGGATCTGCTGATATACCAAAGTCAGTCCTGCTCAAATAAACCAAACATTTCAAATCCTCCAGAAGTTTTCTTCACAAGGGGTTCTTCTCCAGACCCTGGTTGCTGATGGCTTCTGTTTCAGTAGACCTCTTAAGCCGGGGGTGCTTTACTGAATTCCCAGATTACAATGCCAAGATAGAAGCTGAAATATCTTTTAATGCTTACATGCAGCAAAAACCTAGATGTAGTGGAGGTCAGATAGTTGCTTTTAGTGTGTGCTGTCCATAAGGCCTCCTTTAGTGTACAATTCATCAGGCAGCTATAGGAGGAAGAGTGGAGAGAAGGTACAGTGGAAGATTCCAGCTGTGGAACACGATTGGATTCAGCTCTGTAGCCACCAACTCTGGCTGTGGCCGGATGCCTTTGAAACGCAAAAGACATGAGAGTGACTAAAGGACTGTTTGTTAATTCTAGTAGGAGAAAATGAGGCCACACAGCTAATGTTAATTTTTTGATGCAGGGTATTGCATCAATTAATTAACAACATTAGGTTGCTAGCCCTGAAAACCACTTTGTCATACTTTTAAATCTACAGTTAACATATAAAAATAAAGTTGCCTGGAAGTCTGGGAAACCAGTAATAAAATCAAGCACTTCCTCATAGGAAAATTGAATTATTTTTAAAGATAAATAATAAATTCTGGGTTGATTAGTGTTGTATTGTGTGTGTGCTTACATTTCCTGCAGTTGACAGTATAAGGAGAAATGCAAAGCAGCAGAGGTAAAGAAAAATATTTCACTGCTATTATTAGAAGATTGCATGGTTAAAGAGCAACATCCCTCCCATTCACAGGTGCTTAGAGCTGGAACCTTTTGCTCTAGACCTTGTCATACTTACTCATTTTGGAAGGATATTTGACCAAATAAATCTGTTTCAGCAGCTAGTCCTGGGAAGACCCTCCTTCTTTCCAATACTGCAGGAGGCAGTAAAATCAGGAAAGGCTAAGAGAGAGGGAAGAGAAATGTGATTCGCAAAAGAACTTAGGAGAGGGTAGAATAGAAACCCCCGTGTTTCAGTAGTGATCTCACTGATTCAGTGATGAAGACCAGACGCCTTCAACATTGTTCTGTCTATCTGGTGATCAAGGTTCAATAACTGAAGAAAAATAATCTGTTCAGTTAAGATAGTATTTTGCTAAGGAATTATGAAGCAAAGTTTAGTCTGCTTCTAAACGTTCCATGCTGGTGGATGGTCTAGAATATTCTTGCTTTTTTTCATCCAGTACTTAGTCCCTAACCCAGCCCAAATAGTCATTTCCATCCATACTTCATTTAGAAGTGTGGAATGTAGCTCAGTCCCTGAGTTTGATTAAATTTCGCAGGTTTTTGGCTGGTACACGTTCTTGTTATGAGGTTTTGGTCACATTTTAAATCTAATTTTTGTACTGGAATTCAGTGCACAAGTTTGTAGGGCTCCAGTTAATATTAGAGGCCCTCCAGCACTGGGCAGCTACATTTGGTCTGCTGGTGCCCAAATTATTCATACAGCTTATTTGCAGAATCCTTACCTCCAAAATCCTCCAAAGCAAGATAAGGATGTTAGATGCAGGATTAAATTAAGGACACAGAGCAGGTAATGCCTGCCTTTGATGATCAGATGCAGCCTGTGGACTCTCCCTTCCACGCTTCCATGTCAAGGTTATTAAGACATTTTTGGAAGGTGTGTGAGCATCTGGCTATATGGCCAGGAATTCTAACAAAAGCTGTGTGAGACTGGCAGCACTCAGGTGATTTTCTTGTATCCTCATCATAACTTTGGAGGTATCCTGATAGAATTATGCAGAGCCCACATTAAATTGACTCAATGATATAAACTCAATTCAGCTACTAACCATTTCTTCCCCTATCACATTTTTGTCTTTATACACAAATTCAAGGGGAAAAAAATAGGATGCTGCAAAATTGGGATGTGTGCTGTGTAGGCCTCACCCACATCACATAGCTGTATCTCTTTCTGAAAATGCTGCAGTGCATCAGGAAAAATAAAAATTGCTTTCTTGGCCTTTCTGCTTTCAAAATAGTTTCTCATCTTAAGCAATCATGACAGTTTTGGTCTTCTTAAAACACAATAGAATTTATTTCCTGAAGCAATTTTCATGAAAATTATAAATAATATTTTAAATTAAAAAGTAAAAATTTGACAGTAACTGTTGGTGGAGTTTCTTTACCTGAAATATCTAAGAAAACATACATGATAATCTAATTATTATTCTGACATTTTATAAACACAACAATAAAAACTCTTCAGCTGTCATTCAGCTATTCCAATGGTATAGAATTGTGTGAAGCAATTCAAACAATGGTAAAAGAAAACAAGGTCTTCAAGGCTATAATAATCAAAACCCTTTTGTTTATTGTTTTAAAACAGAATAATTTATAATTAAATTTTATTTTATAATTAGAAAAAAGACACTGTTTAATTGATGTCAAGGTTGAGTACTAAAACAATTGAACTATTAAATGTGAAATAAAGGCAACACTCTTCTTTTCTCATAGTGGTATTAAAAAAAGAAAAAGCTGAAACACAGCATGGAACTGGGAGAAGTAAGAGTCAAATAATGGTAAATAAAGTGGTGTAATCTTCAGGGGAAAATGGAGGAATAAATAAATAACTGCAATATCAAGTTGATCTTTTTAAGAATGTATTCACTGAGTTTCTTGGGGGAAAAATTCACAGGGGTTGTAAGCTTTGGATCAGTGGCTTTAAATGAGAAAGCTGGCAATCCCATTAGTGCTGAATGCTCAAAAATGAAGGCAGAAAAGAAAAGCCTGTGCTGAATACTTCACTGTATATGGGATCATTAAAAAGTAGAGATAAATGAAGAGTCGGTGAAGGGGGAAAGAAGCCACGGGAGATGAGGTTAATTCCAATTTTAAACATTAAAATACCATTCACTTAAGTTAGAAAGAAAAGGCCTGTTGGAGCCCGATGGCACACAGTACTCTTCAATATGCATTTTGTAAATGTAGGCATTTAACTGGAAATTCCCTCCCTCCATGATATACAAAATGTGCAATTACAGATGTGAAATCAATCATGAACGTTGACACCTCAGCAAAACCTCCTGAAATGCATTTTTATCCATGTATATATTGTACAAGACATCATGTCCTGAATTTCATACCAGACTTGTCTTATGGCTAAAATAATATAAAATTAATTATTTAAATCTTCCAGTTATTTAAATCTTGTGGTAAAGGCCTCAGTTTCTGATAGTTTCTCACTTGTGTGGTTGCAAATTTCTGAGACACATTCCAGTTCTGGACAACATGTCATCATAAAGCCCTTGCAGAGGCCCAATTAAAATTTTCAGTCACAGTTACTTAGGGTGATTAATCAATCAGTGAGTTCACTTGAGTCCCTTGAGACAAGACTCCATGTTCCTGTCCAATACACATGGCTTGTCTACAGTTCAACTTTCTGACAGGAGCAGGCCTTGGTGGGGTATGACTGGTAGTGCTCGATGGGTTTGATCATCATCCATGCAAACTTGCAGGGCCGTTGCTTGTTGCAATCTTTTTGCCAGTATATCACATTCCTGCGGTTCAGATTTGCTCCAGCACACGCGTCGTACCACCAGCCTCCCCCAGGAATGCCATTGAGTTCCAGTTTAGCACAATTCATGAAGTAATTGTCGTTGTCCCTGTCCTTGGTGGTGAACTTCTGGTTGTCATGGAGATAAGCTTCTGTGTCCAGGGTCAGCGCATCAGTGGCGTTGCCTTTGTAAAGACCAACCCTGATTCGGTACTGAGACTCCTCCCCTTCAATCAGGAACGGCTCGTACTGTCCCCATTTGACTTCAGCATTTAGATTGACTAGTTTAACTCCAAGTATGTATTGCACTGAGCTGTCAGTTAACTGATGCATGTATTCATTTCCTAACCAGTGGTTCTCATGAACAGAGCCAAATCCATATTTGTAGTCTTGCCAGGTCCTGTCAAAGTCGACAGTACTGTTGGCTGTAATGTGCTGGATTACTGTCCAGCCACCATCCTGCATGTCACAAAAGACAACAATTGGCTCCTCTTTTGGTTGGATGATGTAAAGGCCATCTCTGGAATTTCCTTTGGAGCGCTGTAAAATCTCAAAACAGTCCCTTGGATAGTCTGAGTAAAAAAAAAGAAAAACAAACGAACAAACAACAACAAAAAAAACCAAAAATGAAAACAAAAAAATGAAAAAACCCTACAAAAGTTAATGTAAATTCTGTTCAAATAAAAAATTTCAGAAATAGAACTCTGTCCTTTTGAGTGACTGAATGACTCTCTTCAGACTGGAAGCTGACTGACTTTATTGTAGCTGACGGGCATTTATTCATCTAAAGGGAGATTTCTGGCAGGAACATGCAGGAAATGTTCAGAAATTCAAAGAATGGTTTGTTACTCTGCCATACAACAAGTATGATTTTGCATTTATGACAGAAATATGGTTGAAAAGCCAAAAGCTGTGTACAGATGACTCCTTTTTCACCAATGTACTTCCAGTTTGAGTACTCAGCAAGTCTGAAGTTCCCTGTGCCATGTGTAGGACAGTTGAGTTTAATAACTAGACCTAGTCTTATCTTCAATGAACAAATTAATTTCTCTTGAACCAATTTATACTTCAGGCACCTCTAACATCCTTGTATTAAATTCTGAAATGTATGCCATATGTTCATTGACAGAAGGAAGATATTAAAGCATATTTATTGTTAATATAAAGCTTATAAACATCTGAGGATTTTCTTAGGATGAGTTCTTTTTACTCAAACTCCAGGTTGAATTTTATCATGGATTTGCAGGTAGAATTACAGTTTTGTTCAGTGCTGCACACCAATATCAGGAAAATAGGTGAAAGTGCTTTTCGATTTAACTGCTTACCCAGTACACTAACAGGGCAATAAAAAATTGCATATAAGGCTTGGGTTGACACTCTCTCTTGGGCTAAAATATTTACTGGGGTTTTTAAAAATGTAACATGCTTCTAAGGTAACTTCTTGCTATAGTATAATATCAAGCATTTCTGAGACTATGGCACAATAATCTGAATTTTACAATTGATTCTGAGGTTTCTTAAGAGGCAGAATATAATTTATTTAAATATACATTTACATATGTATGAACTTAGAGAGACAGAATTCCTTTTCTACAGAAGGATGGTATTTATTGTTCTGTTACTCAGAAATATGTTTATGAATTGAAATCAATCACTTCCCCATAGCGTTGAAATACATGTCCATATGTTATTAAACTGTGGAATATTTGTAATTTGTATTTAATAAAAACTTGAAAATTTTATTATCTCTGTGAGAAAAATTTAGAAAAAATTACATTTGCCTGGTAGACATAGCCTATCCAAACCTGACTCCAAACCTGATGCCATGGTTTTATAGAAGGATTATTTAAATAATTTATATGGTGATGTCCAAGCCAGCAAAGTACACAGTGACTGTCACCATTGCTCTTCTCAGTGAACATTATAGAACAACTTCTACAGAGAGGTTCAGGATTTTGTGGCAGGGCATGTTCATTGCAAATTATTCTTCCAGGGCTGGTTTTTGTATATGCTGGTCCAAAATGTTACAGCAAAGCAATAAAGTAAAACACAGAACACTTCCAAATCGATCGCTGTCTTCATGAGTACCTTTTTCATTGGCGTTTCCCAGACTCTCATAGTCCCTTTGGGGCAGAAGGTGGGCATTAGCCAGGACCACTTCCTCTTTGGTGCCCAGGGATGCAGTGCATTGAGAGAGCAAGATCAGCATGAATCCTGCTGAGCTCCTCAACAGCATCTTCCTTCTGCGTCAATTGCTTCCTCCTGCAGCAATACAGAACAGCAGCAAGCTGCAAATGGCAGTGTTTATGACTTCTAGTACAAAAGTCCTGGAGGAGAAATGTTTTGAAATACCAAGCTTCAATACAGTAAACCTCTGTCAAAGTTGGCTTCTCCCATTTTTGAAGGACCTCTCATTTCCTGATCTCTCAGACCTCATTTCTGACAAGTCATTCATTTCTCGGAGACAGAGGGCTGTGCTGAGACACTTGGAACATCTCTCACCTGTCACCTTGTGCCATGCTAGGCAATGAAACATAATGTAATTTTGAGTGTGGCAAAAAGCCATCAAGAGTAATGTAATGACAAAAAAAAGTACAACTCCTAATTAACAGAGTTGATTTTTTCTTATTCCCTGAATCCAAACTGAAATGAAATAGACACCGATGGTCGAAGAGACAGAAACAATAACATTAGCTCTGCTGACTCTCTGTAGTTCAAACAGTACTCAGAGCTTTTCTAGTGTTGGAAAGGTTTCCATACACTGGAGAACTAAACCTGAACTATGCTTTTTTGTGGGCTTCTATCTACAGATCGAAATAACAGATTACAGGTTTCATTCAAATTTAAAAGCAGTAAATAAAGCAAAAGAACTTTTCTTTAGCCTCTTCAAAACCCACAAGGGCTCAATATACTGAATTGAAACAGCTTTGAGCCTAATTTTATCCACCTTTTGGGGTACATGTCTATTAATACTTAATTTCAGTACAGAAGGAGGCTTAGGCTATTACTGTACTAAATCCTGTGCTCCTCACTTAGGCAAATCCCAGATTCTCTGAAGAGGAGTTTCCGTCAACACCAGCTTAGAATGAATCAGGTAAACAAGTTTGCTATACTCTCAAAGGTTATACTTGCTTAGACTCTAACCAAACTCTTTTAAAGCTTTTCTAAGTTTTGTTTTTGTGAGGTTTTTTTAAGAAGTGGGCTCCCCACAGTGGCTTTGCTGAAGGCAGAAAACAGATCTAGCAAAAAAGCTCTTCAGTCAGGGCTTATTTCCTGCCAGCGTCAGCACAGTCTGCAGAGGCCAGTACCCTTCTCCACAGTTGCTTATGTTGCAACAAGGCCACATTCCTTATAAATCTAATGACTTAGCAGCAGATACAGCAAACAGCTCTCCAGAGTGAAAAAATCCAGCACATTTTTTTTAAAATGTCCAAGATAAATCACTGTAATAATGTTCAGGTTTGAGTGTTAATTTTACTACTTACCATACACAAACCCAGCAAACCAGAATTTTCTATTCTACCTACAACTATTCGGTAACAACTACGATTTACTATTAAAATATAATTTGCTATTTTACGCAAAGTTGGTCCTTTGACATTGGGATCATAATAAACTGGAAAATTACCTTCCATGGAATTTGGCACAGTGCTTCCCTTTAAGCATTTAAATTCTGCTGTACTTGTATTTCAACTGTCATGTATCATTTTTCCTGAAAGCTTTGATTATTGTTGCTCTTATGAAGTATTAAATTATAAATTAATTTAAATCAATCCCTAATCCGCAAGCCCAAATCCTGATTTTCATGAAATTTGAACTTGGATCTAGAGGGTTTTTTTAAACTGTTTTGTTTTTCTTTTAGCATTTTTGAATGAGTCAGCCTTTTTTCTTCACTTATATTTATACATAAACATTAGCTTGATTTAAAAATCAGTTTAATTCCAGAACAGGGATTGGTATTAAAAATTATTAAGAAAGCACCTAAGGAACACAACACTGGGCATGCACCTTACCTCTTTCTGGGGAAGGCTGGCGAAGAACACGAATGAGCTCACTCTCTACAGTTGTACTTTACCTGCTACTTAAGTCCAGGTGAATAAATCAGATCCAATGTGCTATCTCAAATGCAGCAAAATTGCATGTTTCTTATGTCACACTGTGCTTAATCTGCTGGACTTTGCGCTGACATATTACACTTGGAAGTATGCATTATAAAGTACAAAGTTCTTCCATAATGATTGAAATTACATAGTAATTAAATTAAATTTCCTTTATTAACCAATAGTGGTGGAGAACCACGAAGAAATTTCAGTTCTGTAAATTATTTGTATTGCTTAAATAGACACAGGCAGATGCTAAAATTCACTATGCCATTTTGCATAGATGAATTAACTCTAAGCTCTACTGAAATGTAGTCACATTTAAATTGCACAGAGATTACTTGATTTTTAAGTATTAGGAACAATCCAACATAAACCATGTTGTTACTTTATGTTTAATGTGAATGAATCAGAAACCGTGTCTGAGAGCTCTAAAAATACAGCAAACAAAAGCACAACAGGCTGATGGACAGGTTTCTATTTTAGTTTGTGTGGATTAACAAGAGCCAGTTAACATTAACTCAGATCAAAACTGTCATGAACTAAATAAATTAATTATTGCTCTGTAGCTATGTATCTGAAAGTTCTACTGTCTGTCTGCACAGCCTTTAGGTGATGTCTGATCTACGTTTACCCTTTCAAAGATTAGACAACACTTAAGTTTTTGAGCTCCCTGATCCACCCTGCAACCCACTTTGGTCAAATTCCATCCTTGAAACAAATCACAATTAAAACTGATGGAACATTTAAGACCTGTGCAAGCTCTACTTCAGGATTCATATTACGTCATAATTTCTGTTCTTCAATAATTTATCTTCAGTGAGGATTTGTATTTCAAGTACAATTAAATCAATACTCATAGCAAATATTTTAGGAAACATTTGCTTGTAACATTTAAAACTCAGTGATCTTTCTCTTCCTTTTTAAAGTACAAGCAATCTATTACACAGGAGGATGTCCACAGGGAGTCAGAACAGTATCTTCTCCATGACACTGAGCAGTAGTAGAGCTACAGGGAGAAGTTTAAGAATACATATTCTCTGTCTTAAGTTAAAGAATACATATTCTCTGTCTTTAGCATTATGAAGCTCAGGCAATTTCTGATATTTGTGTGTTTGACAATATCTAACTTATGGACGGTAACAAGTATTACAAGCCTTATCTAAGGCATGAAAATACAGTGTGGTAGCTTATGAAATATAAAATTACTTTGAACAGATACAGATCCTGCTGAAATAGTATGCTAAGAAAAGGTAGGGGAAGGTACCTTTCCACTCTGTCCATACAGGTCTGAAAAACACCATTGACTCTAGCGATATTTCTTGAGGGGCCTCTCATCACCCTGATATAAATTGGGGTGCATCTTTGGTGCTTTTGATTCCTGTGTATTTCATCACTGTTTATCTCCTTGCCTGTCTTTCCAATTTTTTTTTTTTACTTTCTTTCTGTTTGCTTCTTTGTTGATTTCCAGACTTTCATCCGAGCTGGCAGAGCAGAAGTGAAGTGGGAAGTGTTTAATTAGAAGAGAGAAGGGCATCAGCATTTATTCATTCATGCTCAAAAAGGCATCTATTTTTGTAGATGAAAATTTTGAAAAACAATTAAAATCTTTACATCTTCCTCTCTGTTCTTGATTCTGAGAATAATTTTTCAGAAAGTATATCATGATATTAAGGTCAGAGTACTTTACATAGATATGGTTTGGTAATATACAGATTTTAAAAAAAAAAGCGTTGCTACAATGACTTGTTGTTAGCCGTGTTAATTAAGAGACTTCATTTCTTAGCCCAATGACCACATATTGCTTCTCTACAGTATGCTGAAATTTTAATTATCCTTCTGACTCTGCTGAGCCTTAACTGACAAGCATTCATTTAAACTTTTCCAATTCAGGCTATCCTGTGTGGAAACACTCTTTACACATTCTTTATATCCATATGGCCCAGCCTGTTCAGATCCCTCTGCAGAGCCTTCCTGGCCTCCAGCAGGTCAGCACTTCCACCCAACTTGTTGTCCACAAACTGACTGAAGGGTGCATTTGATCCCCTTATCCAAACCATTTATAAAGACATTAAACAGGACTGGCTCCAGAGCTGAGCCCTGAGGAACACCACAGGTGACCAGTCACCAGCTGGATGTGGCACCACTCACCCCCACTCTCTGCACCACATATTGAGCCACTTTCTTACCCAGACATGAGTGCATCCATCCAAGCCACAGGAATCCGGTCTCTCCAGGAGAATGCTGGGGGAAACAGCATCAAAGGCTTGACTAAGGCAGACAACATCCACAGCCTTCCCATCATCCACTTGGGTGGGTCATCTTGTCACAGGAGACCCAGTCAGTCAGGGTCTTTCACAAACCCGTGCTGTGTGGGGCTGATCCGCTGGTTGTCCTGAGTGCCAGCAGGATGGTCTGCTCCATGGGCTTCCCCAACATCAAGGTCAGGATGACAGGCCTGTAGCTCCCAGATCCTCCTTCCAGTCTTGTAGATGGGTGTTGCATTTCCCCTAAGCTTCCTGATCAGCCAGGACGGCTGATAAATGGTGCAAAGTGGCTCAGTGAGCAGTTCTGGCATCTCCCACCTGGCCCCACACACCTGAGTGTCTAAGTGCAAAGCAGGTTGCTGAGCATTTCCCCTTGGATCATGGTGACTTCATTCTGCTCCCCATTCCTGTCTTCCAACTCAACGGGAAGTTGCTTGAGAATGACTGCTCTTGCTGTTAACCACTTTAAGCACCTCAGCCTTTTCCTTGTCCATTGTCACTGTTTACTCCTGCATCCAATAAAGAATAGAGATTATCCTCAGCCCTCCTTTTGCTGGTAATGCATTTATAGAAACATTTTTATTGTCCTTTAGGGCAGTAGTCAGATTAAATTACAGCTGTGCTTTGACCCTTCTAATTGTATTCCCTGTAAGCTCACATTATCCTTGTAGTTCTTCTGAGTTTCCTGTCCCTTCTTCCAAAGATCATAAAATCCCTTCTGAGTTCCTGTCCAGGTCACTCTTCCTTGCCACCTTTTGGCACATGGGACAGCTTGCTCTTGCGTCTAAGATTTCCCTCTTGGAGAATGTTCTGCCTTTCTGGACTCCTTTGCACTTCAGGATAGGGGCCAAGCTCTCTGGAAGTCCAAGGCAGTTCTGCTGGGCCCCCTGCTAACTTCTCCAAGAACTTAAAAATCCATCATTTTGTGACCACTGTGCCCAAGACGGAGTTTGTCATTATGGGAAAGGCTTTGACACAGGCTGGCAACTTGCATACCCAGGACTTTCAAATGGCTTAACATGGGTGATTTTTGGATTTGTGTGGAAGAAGCATGCAAAATGCTAACTTACACGCAAGAAAGTTGTTCAGTATACTGAGGAACACAAGAGAAAGTTCTAACATGACAAAACACGTAAAACACACAACAAAAGGCTCACTGAGGATCCTTCCTGAAAGAAGTTTTATGGGCACACAGCACAAATGATTGCTTTGGGAAAAAAAACTAACAAACCGACAAACTCCCACCAAACAACAAAATCAGGCCATAGAAATACTTCTGCAGCTTTGAGTGATTTTGAATTGCTTTGCAGCCTTGGCTAAATGCACTTTGGTATCTTTGCATTGATCAGTAACAAAAAAATGTTCATAACAGCTTTCACTTGTTCTTGAACCTATGGGCTGGCATTGGCATATGAAGCGTGTGTTTTGTCTGACAATGCAGAAAGCAGTTATTAACTGCTGAAACACATTGCACATAAGGCTACTTTCAATACACATTTTAAACCTCTTTTTACACATTCAGTATTTGTGAGATGAACCATTATTTAGGGAATGAACCAAAGTATATTTTTTGACTGAATGTAAAACAGAACAAATGCTACACTCTTAGAAACATTTAACTTTTCAAATATTCAGCAAATTTAGTGAGATTTCTTACAAAAATATTTTAAGAACTGAAGTAAATACTAAAAACATATTCTTTGTATCTTTCTGCTGAACCCAAGTTCAAATTCTAGGGGTGTAGAAACTTAACAGAATTTAAGAGGGTTTGCTTTCAACAAAAACACTCTTCTAACTTGAAAAATACAATCAAAACCATCATCGTGGAAGATGCTGGAAAATAACTGTTTGGTTAGCTGACAGTTAGGACTCGTGGTAATGAAAACTTAAGTTACTCAGGTAGCTTTGAAATACAGTATAATAGAGAACATCTGGTAATTGATTTTTTTTATTCTAAAGGTGGCAAAAATTGCCAGATATGAACACTGCAGGTGAAAACTGTTAGAGAATACTTGCATTGAATACCAATTAGGTGACACCTATCTTAAGACAGTAGAATTTGTGATCCTGAGGAAAAGTATATGCAGCATTGCAAGGACAATATATTTAAAAAGTAAAAGGCAGACCAATAAACTTAGGCAACCATTTTCTATCTCTCTTGCTAGGAGTCTGAGAGAGACAGGCTCTTTGAGCAGGCTGGCAATTAATAAAAGGTACTATAGCGAAGATGAAATGACAAACTATTTCTCATGAGGAAAGGCAAGAACTATAGTAAGAGCACAAAAGGTCTGGCTAAAAAGTTCTTTAAAATTTTGAAAGTCAGAATGAAGTTGTGTAAGCAAGTGGAGTCAAAGGACAAATCCTAAGTGTATGTAGGGATAACCGATCATGATAAAATTAGGAGTTAAGATTTAAAAGGTTACTGCTATCAAGGGCCATAAAAAACCAACAAATATTCTGTAAATGGATTGGAAATAAAAAGAAGTTAAACCTAAAACCTTATTATTTTATGAGAGAGAAGGGATATTTTTTGTTGCAGACTTCATAAACAGTGACCAGATACTTCAGGAATTTTAATGAAGGAGTAGGACTGAAGGCCATATTAAGTGAAAAAAATCTCAAAAAAAATGAAGTGTCTTCAAAGGCAAGGACAGATAAAATTCTGTATATACCTTAAGATCTTGCAAAAGTCTTCTCTTTACCATTTATAATTACATTTTAGAAGTAATGAAGATCCCAGTAGATTTCATTTGGCCTATCTTTTAAAAAGAGTGAAAAGCTAAGCAAAATAAAGAGTAAGATACCTTTCAAAAGACAGAAAATAAGAGAACTAAAAAAGACCTCGAAAACCGGGATGATAAGGTGATGAAAAGCAGCCAGCAAAGACTGATCAAGAAAGAAATCAAACCAGGTTTGTTCTTCCTTGCTACATGGATCCCTCCTTTTCTGACCTTTGGTCCTTTCACTAAATATTTCATGTAGAAATTCTACATATGCTCCCAGAGTCCCATTAAAAGTATCCCATAATAACCTTCAAACAAATGCAAAGTGCCCTTTCCCCTGCATCCCACAGCAAATCCCCTGTAGGAAGTACTTCAGTGTGCCAGGAGCTCTGGGAGTTTTTATTTGAGTTTCACACTGGGGACCATGGTCTAATCATTTTCTTTTGATAACCTTAGGAACAGAGAAGTCTGTTCCTTCCAGTTTTATGCTAACTGGGGCTCCTCTGCATGTCACTGTTCACCCGAATCTCAGCAGGCTTTTAGCATGACCAAACCCACAGGCTCACAACAACACTGTCCAATGGCCACAACTCATGGTTTGGAGATTCAAACTGAAAACTTGGGAAGGTTTGTTCACCAGGAGCAGCAGATCAGGGAAAAGGTCTCCCAAATAGGCTGTGCAACCTCTGTACTTGTAGATTTTTAATACTGGTGAGACACAGTATGACTGAACTGATGTTGGCGATAATCTTGCTGAAAGTGAGGTTGACTAGAGACCACCAAAACAACCAATACTTCATCAACTGTCTGGACTTCAGAGAAAATAAACTTTAAAAGTATCTAGCATTTCAGATCTGATCCAGATTTGGCATATTGCAAAGTATGAGTCAAACTCAGAGTCATATTTTAAATATCACCTCTCTAAGTAGCAGTCAGCTTTCAGGATAATTTCTACTACTAAAACACATCTAGTAAAATCAGTAAGTTGAAAATATTTTCCATCTGAGTGCACCAGTTTTACCTCAAGTACTTGAACAAATAGAAAAAATATTTGAGAAGTACCTGCACAAACATTTGAGTCAAGAGTTTCAGATGATTATCAGCCCAAAGATATTTGAAAAACAATGTGTTGATCTTAATTTTAAATCAATTAGCTATATGATTTAGTTTTAAACATTATAGCTTAACCTTGTAATATAGGCATCTGAAAATTATTTTCTTAACTGGGACAAGAAGCAGCTGGAAGCATTGCCATGGCAACCATCTCCTTTCCAAAGAGAGATTCTGTGACTTCTGTTGCTCTTTAGCAATCTCACAGCTCAGTAGCATTGCTAAAAGAAAAAAAAAAANGGGGCTTGGAAGAATCAGGAAAAGAATGCTTCAAAACATAAGGCAGGCTTTAAGTAAACAAAGTAAATTCTCAGTCTGATGATTAGCCCAAGGAAAAGATCCAAACCAAAAAACCAAACCAAAACAGATATATCGCAACACTCTAATATGTGTCATTGCAAATGACTGTAGAATCAATCTCTCCTGGAAACTATGTTTATCACAGATTTCACTGTCTCACACTAAGTACGTGACTTAGTTTCTTGATCCCACTGTTTAAGGAAAATTGATAGCAACATGAATAATACACAGGGGGTGGATAGGGTGGGAGCAGAAAAACTTCTGTCAAAACAACACATTTTACTGCCCACAGCTCTCCCCAGGAGAGAGGTTGAGATCACTGGAATTAGTCAGATTCCTCAATGACTACTGAAAGATTTTAAGGAACTATGGTGTTATGAACCTATAGTCTAAGAACTTGTACAGACTAGAAAACCTGCAATACCTCTTTAACACAATGGTTCTGAAAAAAAGACTGTAGAATTTAGAAAAGGAAGTTCATGCACAGATCTCAGGATTATGGTTTTTTAAATTCTTATTTACCGTGCTTCAGTCTGGTTGGCTAAATGGCCTTTCCTGGCTACTGGAGTGTTGCATGGTTATGGCACACTTGGGACACAGATGATGGTCACTCACACAACGGTGTCTGGAAGTGCCACAGCAGCACAAGGCCATGCACAGCCTAAAAGTACCTTTCTACAGTGTGGGCTGGGAGTTTTCATCATCTGTACACGCAGTCATGCTGTCTGTGCTTCACTGCTGAGAACAGCACCCCTTGCACTGGCTGGAGAAGGAGTAGTAAAGTTCCCTCCAGAAGGAACACTGTATGGCAGAGCAAGATCTTCAGAGGTGTGCATGTGTTTTTCTACAGGTGTGAATGAAACCTGGCTGCACTGGTAACTTTATATTTTGTCTATATTTTGTTCACAAAGGAGCTCACTGAAGCAAGTAAGCGCTGCTAAAAATAGTAAACACAGTAGAGCCTAATTCCTGGTTCAGTCATTTGTTGATAAACCGCATCATATTCTTATTGCAGAAACACTTGCTTATTCAAATTCCTAACTTGGAATGTACAGGAATTGTTAGGATGTAAAAGCATGCAAACATAAACTATATATATCAAGTACTAAAAATACATAAGGAAAGAATAGACAATAAAACACCGTTTAAAAACCCCAAACCAATAAACAGTGCTTAAATCAAGTTAGAAATTTAAGCATTTTTAAATGTAATCATGTTTTGCAAAGAAGCAAATTTAGAAAGTGGAAGATTATTTGGTTTAAAAAAAAAGCTATCAAATTTGAACAGTTTTCAAGAAGATTAAAAAAGGCTAATAAGGGACTGCAAAGCTATAAAGACTCTTACAGATCTTCAGAGGGCAAGTGTATTCTGTCATATAAAAAAAAACACATAAAGAAGTAGAATGTATGAACAAGAGCCTGCTGATTTCTGTAACTAACAGATTTGACTGAGAGGCAGAATTCTACAAATGCGTTTCTTTACTATGTGATACTGATGAAGGGGGTTGAAAGCAGCAGGTGACTTTTGGTATTAGTTAATGGGATTTAAGATAACTTTTTTCATTAAGAGCTATCCAGACCATTTGGACATTTTATTCAATCATCTTTTTTGTTTTCCAATGAAGTAACTGTAAACAGTGCATTATGTTAAACTCTTGTATTTGCAGTGAACTGTGTTGGATACTATAAGATCCTTCTAATACTCTCCTCAGTGTACACTTACACTTTTTGAGAAAATAAAAAAAAAACCCCTAACAATAAAATAAGCTTTAAACATATTACAAAGAAAGCACAGCAGTTTGATCAGGTCCTTCCAGGACAAATGACCTCTCCACCATTAGTCAGCTACCTGGTGATAGAAATAATTGGTTGCTACCAGTGAAACACTTGAAAGAACAAGTGATGTATACAATTATTTCTGCCGGCACCAGCTCAATAGAGCTTCCTACTGCAATTTCAACAAGACTCTTGTAGTCCTCATAAAAACGAAGGGCAAAAAGAAGTGAAAAAATTCTCTGCAAATACCATGTGAATAGAAGTAGCAGAAAAACAAACCAAAAGAAAAGAGGGAGTATAAGCACTACAATTCAAAACCAAACATGAGAAGATTTCAGGAAAAGGTTCTCTTAGGAATCTCTACTGATTGTCTGTAGATGCTCATGTCTAATGTCGGGGACTCTTACAAAGCTACAGGTAGGGGTATTATTTTTATGAAGAAAACATTTAATCACAAACCTGGTAATAACACCATAGCTCAATTCTCATCACTTTCAGTAAACAGGATGATGGATACTGTACTTATTCCACTGTAAGCCTGTCTTTCAGTACCTGCTCCACCTCTCACCTGAACTCCTCCTCTTTCTAAGAGAGGATGTTTAGCACAGCAAAAATACAGGCTCATTAGGAGGTCTGACCTCACATTTCTTTGGACACTCTACTAATTCAGCTTGTGCATTTTCACCTGCCAAGCTGAAGCACTTTGAACCACATCCATAGGTGATTGGGAAAAACTTGTAGGAAAACACTCCTCCCTACTGCCAGAAATTTGTTTCAAGTCTTATTATGTTCTGATCCAGGAATGGAAAGTATTACTGCCAAGTATTTAACTGGATTCTTCATGCATCTGCACGGTAAATAGCAGTCCTGTGCCCTGCACACCAGCCTGTGAACTTGGTGTCCTATTCTCCAGTCTGAAACACAATAGAGAACACACACCCGTGGGTTTTCCACCCAAGAAAAGGTTCTTCCAGCAAGAAGACATGAAGGAGGGCATACAACCGACACCATGAGCAGCTTCAAGCACCAGCACTTTATTGTTCTGCAATCCAACCTTTTCTACCATTCACCTTACATGCACTCCACCTGTGTGCCCTCTCTCCCCTCTGTGGTTGGTCAGCACACCTCACACTCCATGTTCCACAGCCTTCAACACTGCTCACTGTGCTACACAGCTGGAGCCTGCTGGGGATGGGGCTCGGCCCAGCCCCGTTCCCAATCACCACAAACTCTGTGCCTACAAAGACACTTAAAGAATCCAGAGAACTTCTGAGGAGAACATTCTAATATTTCATACAGAAAAAATGTACCTTTAAAAAACACTTTTCCTTTTTTACTTGCTGTGTTTGTAAATTAGTATCACCACTGTTTTATGACTTTCTTAATGTTTGTATTCAAATTAAAAGAATCAGTCAAAAATTCGGTTTTGTTAAAAAAATGCCACAAAAGCTTTTCTTTCTGTTGCATATTCACTACCTTTTGCCCTTGACTGAATGACAGTCTTTAATTAATTTTTATTCCCACCAGCCATGCAGAACCAAACACATAAACATAACATCAAACACACACCAAACTGATGATCCTACAAATCATCAATACAAATGATCCTAATGGTGACATTTTAAGCATCATCAATAAATGAGCTAACTGAAGTTTCACTTGTTTTTCCGCAGAAAATTTTTCTGGCATTAAATCTTTATAGCCTTATTAGAAACAAGGTATTACATAAAGATTACTGACAGCATAATTGAAGGAATAACCTGGTAATTACAAAAGTGAACCGGTTTTCCTGAAGAATCAATGTTTATTATGAAAGAATGTGAATGGCTTTTGCAACACAGAAACAAAGTAAATTTAAATGCCTCAGCCTATTTATGACCTCAAGAAGCTTTCACTAGCTGTATCTGAAAATAGACTTAAACTCAATAATATTCCTACAGACAAATTTTTGACTAAAAGCTCCTGAATGTTGTACTATATATATGGCTTGAATCATGAGATTATACACACAGTATAATGTTCAAAATAGTCATTAAGATCTAAGGTCCTGTCTTTAAAATCACTGGAACGATGAAAGAAGAAAGATTCTTTAAAATTCTATTTTCTTCCCTATTGATACTGATTGCTTTTTGTATCTCAAAGTGTAATAATGTATTTATCAGAAGACTTTTACACAGAATGAACCCTGCACTGAGTGGGGGAAAACTGGCTAGATTGCACCAGTTAGAGAAGAGCCTTAAATGGGTGCCCAGTTTTTATGTAGTGATGGAGGGAAAAACTGTTGAACTTCATCTCTTGAATGGTATACCAGTCTTTTCCAGATGGAAAGAAACATGGGATAACTGCTTTTTCTTCACCCACATGGGCAATAGGCAACTACCATTTGGCAAATACCAAACAGGCAAAGAAGTCAGTGCTCTCCTAAAGGCTGTGACTACAGTTCATTTGCTCACTTGTCACTTGCCAACACTACATTCCCTTAGAAAACAATGTCTGTAGAACATCACAGAAGCATCTTCCAGCTACAATTTTTTGCAAACCTTAATATTTGAGTTAAATATTCCATGACATGAATACTTAAATTTTCTTCCACTTTTGGGGGCTTTCTCCATATTTTTCTCCTTACAATTAATTATAGCTTCAAGTATTTTACTAAATGAAACACTGCCAGAGAACTTCCCTGGACATGGGAATCTGCTGGTTCGTCATATTAAGCTTGCACAATAGATGTCACTGCATTTTTGGAATATGCTACTAACAACACTGTCCCCCCTTCCCAGTAATTCCTGGATATGGTAGCAAAGTTAGCATGGGCAATAATGCCTCCTGAGCCTCAGTGTCTCCAAGCTCTCTTTTGGAGAGCACAGCACACACAGGGGTTCTTCCTGCCAAGCTGGCCTCTGTGCCAGTTCCTGGTTGGGAACAAGCCTTTGGAGATATGGACCATGATTAAGCCTATTAAATGGGACCTCCCAAATGCCCTGTGCACCACGGGTCTCTCTTGTGCTTCTGTTGTGCCTAAGAATGTGCAAAATATACATATGTAATCTTTTCAACCTTTTAACACTGCAGTAAACTCCTTTTCCACTGATTTGAAGTTTAAAATTTAAAGTTCTTTCTTTATTCATTAGCCCATCAACAGCAGATGTAAACACTTCCATTTTCCTTCAGTTTGTTAAATTAGCACAATATATAGCCATATATATCCATATTTTCTTCTTACACATTAGAAGGTTTGTTACTATTTATTTTATACTGGTTATTTTCCTAAAAGAAATAAGTCTCAAATGAAACTTAAAATTGTAAGTATACAAATTCCCTATCTACTAACTACCAATAACAACTAAATTAAGATCAGAGATGTCTTAAACATGAAAATTAAATTATTTTAGTACTTTAAGGTACTGCTATCACTGTTAGCCTAGGGTCCTTTTATCAAACTATAAAACAAACCTTGCCCTCTTTGAGCTACTGATCACTCATGACCTTTATGCAATTAAGGTTACATTAACACCAAAGTGGAGATGTTTAAATGGATCTTAGTGATTTAATACACTTTTCACTAAGTTGTAAAATGGTATTTACTTAAATTGCCTAGATTGTTTTTGAAATCTTGACATGCAGTCACTTAAAAAGGCTTGCTTTAACAGATACATATAAAGATCTACACAGTAATGCTTAACAAAGGTACTCTTTAACAAGATTACGTACTAGATTTTTTTCAGTAAGCTCATTGCCACACTGAGTACCCAATATTCATTACTAAATTTGTCTTTAGAATTTCTTTTATGAGACGAGCTTCTCATAACTCATACACAAGAAAATGAAACAGAAGTAAGTGATGTTTTGTACAGTCTGACAGTTGCATCTGAAACCAAGGCTTGATACCGTATTTCTCTTCACAAATACAAATCTTAATCACAAGCCAACCTGTCTCTCTAAAGCAATACACACCCCATTTACAGAGCCATTATCATCCCCACTGCATCAAAAAAAAAGATAAAGAGCACCAACAAATATCTTCTTGTTTAAAACAAAGGGCAGAGAGCTGTACATTAGATTTCTTCCTTATATGTGTGGAATGTGAGCATCTTTGATGATGCAATTGGTAAAATTATTTAAATCTGTTCCAAACACCTTCCAGATCATCTTAAATGACTAATAGCTAAAACAGAATTCAGCAAAACATGTCTCCTCTTCCTTCTACATGGCTTGTCATAAACTCAGTTGCCCACTCATTCAGAACATGGCTAAATGAGCTCTTCAGCTACAAATCCTCAAGATGCAGTGAGCTCATTGTATTACTCACGCTCACTGCCAGGAACAGAGAATTCCTGCCTCTGACTGAATGTTTCTGGTGCTTACTTTCTGCTGGCTTGGATTTTTTAGATCCTTTTGTGAGCTGATTTAACTTCTAAAACATAAGAGAATTCCAGCAGACTGATGAACCAATTTTGCTTGTTAAATCAATGCATGACAAAGCCTGAGAAGTACCGGAACTTGTAATCAGAAGGCAGCAGGATTATCCAGTCCAAGCTGAGGGAGCATGTCTTCCTTCTTTTGGCAAGAAGGAAATCAGCTTGTCTATAGTCCAAGTAAATACTTTAATTCCTGATCTGAGGTATCAGTTGCTTCCATTCACAGTCTGCCTTGTTATCTCAAGAAACCTCACTAAAAGGCAGCTATGCTGGTTTTTTTTTTGAAAATGGAGATGCCAGACCTAACACTGAAGACTGACTCCTAAAAATCTGTAAATAAGAAAATAAAACTGAACTACAGCAAACATTTACCTTCTGCAGAAATTCAGCATTGCATTGTAACTGCTACAGGATCAAGTAAGTTTTGCCTAGTGGCATTTTTGATAGCCCAAGGCCATGTTAAAATGGAACTGACTTGGTGGTTTTGACTGTGGTAGAGTTAGAACCTTCACAGTGGCTGGTGTGGGGCCATATCCAGGACTTGTGCAGGAGACAGTGTTGATAATCCAGAGACATTTTCATTACTGATGCACAGTGCTCCCACACAGCCAAGAGCCAAGGCCTTTTCTGCTCCTCACCCACCCCATCAGCAAGAGGCCTGGGGGTGCACAAGGAGCTGGGAGGTGACACAGCCAGGACAGCTGACCCCAAATGACCAAAGGGATATCCCACACCATACAGCATCATGCTCTGCATAGAGTGGGGGGAAGAAGAGCAGGATATTTGGAGTGATGGCTTTGCCTTCCCAAGTACACATTAGGTGTGCTGGCGCCCTGCTGTCCTGAGATGACTGAACACCTGCCTGCCCTTGGGAAGCTGGGAATTCTTTGTTTTGCTTTGTGTGCAGATTTCGCTTTCCCTATTAAACTGCCTTTATCTTGACCCACAAATGTTCTTTTACCCTTCTGACTCTCATCCCCATCGCACTGGGGGAAGTGAGTGAGCAGCTGTGTGGGGCTGGACTGTGGGCTGAGGTTAAACTACAAAAATGACCAAGTGACTGTAAGTGATCAATGCACTCTGGCCTCTCTGCTCACTTGTCACACAGATTCCAGCTCTAAAATGAAAAAAAAGTAACTTGCAGTAGGTCAGCAGCAGACTAACACACTCCTACAATCTGCTGAAAACGAGGTGAATTTTGGGCTTGGATTTTTCTGCTAACAGGTTTCTGAGAGTGGGACACAGCGTTTTTTGATATAATGCACAAAGGAACTGCCTCAACCTTCTATACAGAGCCCTAAGAAAAAGTGCTGAGTATTCCATATGCCCCTTCCAAAGTTTTACCACGATCTTTAGAATTCCTGTGAACTTCTTCACTCAGAACTCTTAACAAAGATGTTCATCTTTTCATGGCCTGAGTTCTCCATTCTCCCTTGAAGATGAATCAAGAACGTGAACAGACATCATGAAAGCAGGCAGAAATATTAGTTCCTACCTTTGGAATTTTTCCATATGTTTAATTATAAGCTAATGCAATTCAATTGTTATTTCAATTACTATTAAACAAAAGCAACTCATGGCTTGTACTTTCCAGGACAGCACAGTAACAATAATTGCTCTGTCTTCAAAGAACTGCTTTCTGTTTTTTATAAATTTTTTCATAAATGCTGAAAGAGGGTTTTCTTTATAGTTTGTTTTTTTTTCTTCACCAATGCAACTTGACACTTATTTCAGTAGATCGTCCCAGCAAGAATATCCAAATATCTTCTTGTCTCCACTGAAAATATTTTACTTAATATGTGAAACAAAAAGCCCATTCAAGCAGAACAAAAAGAGAGTAAAAAAGGAGCAGCTTACTTTGCAGAGGGAAATCTTTCATTGTCCACAGAAAACACTTGGTTATTTCTTCTCCAACACCTTAAAAATTGACTTACTTATGAATGAGTATTTAGTGTCTTGGAACTTCTGTTTCCCAGCATAACTTCTAAATATGTATTCTAAGAAAATTTATAGCCCTCTTCTGTGTATGGCAGAACAAATGCATGCATTAAAATTGATTTTGCTTCAGATGTACTGCAAGTGGATGTTAAATAGCATTTTTGGAAGCAGATATGCATTACCTACGCTGCATGGACACTGTTATCTAAGAAGTTATCAACTGTAAAGATGAAGAACAGCAGTTATGATTAAAAAGAATGGACTGTTGCTAATAGAGTTTGGCAAATATTGCTGTCATTTTAATTTGCAAATGTTCAACTAGTGAAAAACAATCAGTTTTTTCAACTTTTCCCTGGGTAGTTTGAAAAAAATACTGCATAAGAGATTACAGACACGCCCAAAGAACAAAGTTCTGCCAGTGACTTAGCATTCCTCGAGAGCCATATACTTTGGAACATAATTTTTAAGATAAGCAGAATTTAGCTTCCTACTACATCTTAAGTTCTTTTCTTTCATTTTAAAATTAGTTAATTTGAACTTCATTTAAAATTCTGTATTTGGCCTCAAATCATTCCACTGGTAGGTTGAAAGCACAACATGCATAAAAACAGTAAGAAGCCTCAGTGTCGCAGAAGTGATACATGTAATTTAGAAAAGAAAGGTTCAAGATCTTGACAGCTTAAATTACTTCCTCATGCAAGATACCTGGGCTTCTTTCTTCCCAAAGAGTTCTTAGCACAAAGTAGATCAGAGTAAAACTGGGCAATACACAGTGGAAAATCTCTGAACTAAAGATTGCCCAGAGAGGCTGTGGAGTCTCCCTCACTGAAGATATCCAAGAACCATCTGGATGCAATCCTGTGCCATGTGCTCCAGGATGACCCTGACTGGGAGATTGGACCAGAGGATCCACTGTGGTCCCTTCCAACCTTACCCACTCTGTGATTCTGTAAATTGTACAGGCAGCAAACAGCATAAAATAAAATAATGTTATATGTAACATGCAACAAGCTGCTACAGCAAATTAATTTACCCAGCAAACTCACAACTCCATTTTGAAAGGATGATTTTTCATTTCAGAACTCGCAAAGTGTAAAGCACTAAAGACATCTTAAAACTGAATTCCACGTCTATTATCTTTGAAATTTTTCTAGATATTGTCTTAAGACATTTATTACTGCGAAGCATATTGTATAATTTATTTTAATTCTCTACAGAACAATATAGTTAATTCAGTATCAATAACTTTATACAGATACAGTATTGAAGTCATGTCATCTTTTGCTTACTGTCAAAGTACAAAACAGCTTATACAGTCTAAAAAAAAAGCTACAAACCACACTTGTAGCATAATGTATGTTGTGCCTGGTTAAAGTTTACAGTAGTGGCTTTTTGAACTTTCCAGACAAATAAACATGACACCACACAATAACAAACAGCTGTGCAAACTCAGACTTAGGAGGAAGACTCAACTACCTCCTTTTTCCAGAACTACTTTTCCCTGCTTTACTGCTGCTACCACCAGACTTGCTGGAAGATTTTGAAGAGAAAAGTCTTGTCATGAATTCAGACACATCTGGCAGCTCATGGTTGGAATTCAGCATGTTCATTGACTGCTCCATTTCCTGCATGCAAAGATAAGATAATAGCTTGTAACAATTCTGGCTGTATCTAAGGCACCAGTTGAAAGACTGAACGAGAAAGACACCAAATTTTCCCAAATATTGTTTTACTTTTTGTAGTCCTCCAGGATACACATTGCTACACAGGTTTATGCAACCACAGCCAAATACCCAGCTACACACAGAAACATAAAACCCCAGAACTAAAAGCTGCAGTGCATGGAAAATGGTAACCATGTCTTAGGCAGTCTTACAGGGTAACCATCTGATTAAAAAAAAATCTAAAAGATAAAAATTATTAATTTTCAGCACTAGTTTTCCCCATATTAAAATTTAGACTATTGTTTAGATACTCAGATCTGTGTTCTCACAGATGTCACACTTTTGTTTTTCAAATCTGTATTATTTATAGCAAATTCACGGATTTTTGATGCTGTTTGAAGGGATTAGATATTTTTATTGCCCTACTTTCTGACACCAAGCTATTAGAGTACTGCAGCTGAGTTTTCATTCCTTCAGGAAAAAAAGGATTTTAATACAAGACCATATATCCAGGAAAGCTTAATGTAACTTTAGGGTTTAGCGCAGTGGTTCTATGAAATGAATTAGCACATTTTAAAATAAACCAATCAGCATACAACAGCTGAACTGCACATCCACAAAGGGATAATGCTTATAGCAAATGTGAGCTTCATGTAGGATTTTTACCTTGATCTTCTCCCATTCAGAATGAGAGATCTTTAAGTACTTTCAAGGCGTTTTAGTAGCCTTTCTTACTATTGCATCTACATTATACCTCTACAACAAGCAGTTACTAAATCATTAAACTTTCTATACAAACTAGTACTGTGCTGATTTCAGAAAGAAAAAAACCAAGTTAATTTAAAAAACATCATACAACCTCCATAAACTCCACAAGTTAACACTTAATTTAATACATGCTCATCTAGAGAATGCCATTACAATTTAGTTCTTAAAAACAACTTTTTCCTACTCTTTAAAGGTAAGTTAAATCATAAGCAAAATTCTTCCAACTTAAAAATTTCTCCTTAAGAAGTCAGTTATCTGATAAGAACTAAATAATCAGAAATTTTGATGATTTTACCATCAGAACAGCCTGTCTATAAGCAGTGTCAGATCAGCCAAAAAAGTAAGGAATATGTGATTATCTTTTTTTTTGAAATTCAACTTCCAGAGTTCAGCTTGGTTGTGACATGAATACCTAGCATGTATTTGTATCTGTTTTCTAATCAAAGTTAGTCAAAAGAGCAGTACTCAGCTCTGATACACTTTTTAAAGGTATTACTTATTTTACAGAAAACCAATGCAGACGCCTATAAAGTACTACTGAAGACAGTGGTCATTTAAAGAAAAAAGAGTTTTTAGTTAACCAAGCCTTCAAAAAGCAGCCATCCATGACAGACAAATGATAATTGTAAAAATAAAAGATTTAGCAAACACCTTGAATCTCCATTTTGTCCTAGCCTTCTGCTATTCAGCATTTTGCATGATGAAACGACAATAAATCAGATAATTTAATAACTACATTTAGGACTCCATATCATATGCACTAGTGCGACATCTGAATTTAACAGTGCAGTAAACTGGTTTAGGATGAAGCGCAAGAGAACCCCACATCACACTCTTCTCAACACACTTGACACTAATTAAATGACTCATTGCTAAAACAGCAACACTGTATTAGTTGAATAAATGATGCCCATTAAGCCATCCTTAAAATTACAGTTTTGTTTTTATTACTTTTCTGTGCCTTGCAATCTCATTATCTTTGGCCTCTCCATCTGCATCAACTGAATGTACTTACCCGCCTCATATCAGGATCACTGGTGTTGACAACTTTAGGCAAAAGCACAAATATCAGTAATGGAAGAACCATCATCATCACCTACAGAGAAAACAGGAAATACCTCTTCAGCTTAGTTGTTGCTCTAAACACTTCTAGACCTACTAAAATAAAATGAAGCTCTACTAAACAGCCGAGTTCTAGAACTACTGCATTCTGAATCAGTGAGCCAGTAACACCTGTCAGGAACGAAACCTGGTAAGGGAGTACTGTACTTTAAACAACAGTTTTCAAAGTTGGACCAATAAGGCAAATAGTTGTTCTCTCTTATGCCTGTTGTTATTACAATTTTGCAACATGCTGATCTCTGCCCTACTAGAACAGCATCACATTGTCAAAGGAAGAGACTACAGGCTCTTTTCAGAGGACACTCATTAACTGTGGTATATAGGGGAGGAGATGTCAGAGCAAAACCTTCCATTTGTAAGCAAGTAAATCCAAGCAAACAATCCTCTCAGAAGAGCAAAGGAAAAATGTACATTTTTCCTCAGTTGTTTTATCCTTAGCATACTTGTAATATTTGTACATACCATAGGGTTCATGAGGAAATCTGTCCATCCCCAAGATTCTCTCTTTATAAAGTATGAAGGTGGTCCAGAAGATTTCATCTGGAGTGGGTATGGCAGCCTGACAACTTCAGAGGGTTTGATGTAATTCACATATCTTGCTCTATTAGGCAAAATGTAAATAATTGAAAAGATAAACATGGAATATTTGGCAAATAATAAAGAAGTTTAAAAAAATCCAAACAAGTTTTAATAAAAGACTACAAACAAAACCACCTGCTATGCAGTGCCAGCTAGGCTTCACTTGTCAAAAGCTAATTTCTCTCAGCAGCATGTTTTATGGAATCAAAAGCAAACAATTTTTTGTCATCTTGTGAACGAGAAAGAAAAGCTATGCTGTTTAGGGTCCAGCTTTGAATAGTGTAGTGTAGTTTAACCAGTTTGCACAGGACATCAACTACTTGTGAAGTTAATACCTTTTCCATAAGTATGGATTACTCTGCATTTATCAATACTCAACCTCAGTCTTTATTAGTTCATCAAGCTTTTCCACAGTTCATCACTAGTATCCTTAATTTAGGACTAATATTTCGATAATTAGACAGTACTAAAATATTTGTCATTCTGGACCCATTTTTCATGATTTATGAATATTTATCCATTTTGTGCAACTTCAGGAATGACTTCTGTCCATAAATTATTTATTCCTTGTGAATTTTCCACCAAATACTCATCTATAGAATGTCTTTCCTTCCTACCTTATGACTATGATCTTTGTATTTGTTACATATTAATTATTGCCAATAAGATACTAACAAAATATAAAAATTCCATAAAATGTGGGAAAACCTAAGCTCAAAAAAACTGTCTGAGCTTATTATAAGCTCAAACATTATAATATTAATACTATAATTATGTATCATAATTATACTATAGTATTATATTAATTATTTTTATAAACATACTGTTTGCACTGTTTTCAGTGAGATTTCAATTTTTAACCTCCCTTAAATATACTGCAGGAGTATTAACACTGATGATTGTATTCCTAAAAGTTAAGATGCTATGTGCATGCTTGATCAAAGAAAAATTAAATATGAGCATTTTCATTTAAATGAAAATCACCTTAGTAGATGCATTTTTCTGTATTATTGAATAGGCTCAAGAGTGCTTTGGCCACAACATAAAAACAAGCCAAGAATCCTCCAGAAATAATTCAAACTGGCAACTGCTAGTATTAACCAGTAATTGTAGCAAGTGTCTTACGGGGATGTAACAGAAATATATAACAATTTCATTGTGCCAAGTCCTGACAGTACATTTATTAAAGAAACAGAAAAGGGAAGAAGAAGAAAAAAGAAGTTGTTGACAAATAATAGAGCAGTTAATTAGTTTATGCCTAGATTTTATTTCAGGATATCAGCATAAAAAAGTAATAAAAGCAAACAAACAGATGAACTTTTGAAGTCTCTTTTCTCTTATTTCAGGCCATAAATATGAAAGGAAGAATGATATCAGACTTTGGAATTTGAGAAGCTGACATGTACAGTCTGAGATGGAACATCAGACCTACAGCACTGCTTCCATGAGTTCTTACACTGTGCTGTCAAGCACACATAATTCATCACTACAGAGGCAAATCAGGAAGGGCTCACCTCATTTTGCCTTTTGAAGTTATGTCAACTCGCACAGGCTCAAATTTATGAGCAGGGGATATAACTTCCACTACGTAAGATCCTGAAGGTACATCATGAACCACAAAACTTCCATCTGTCCTGAAAAAAAAAGTGAGTTCTGTGACATTTCAGTATGCTCCCGAATATAAGACAGGGTGCTCTGCTGGTAATTTTTTTTAAAGAAGCTCTATCATTTTATATTACAACTCTTAATATAACCACAATGACCAAAAGGAAAATTTAAATCAGTCAGCACTCACAATATCAAGCCCCTTAAGTTCATCCGTGCATGCTGCAACAGGAGGGGAAAGATTTTGTTATGCCCTCAAGGTCTTGCTGGAGAAGCAATTTAACAGCACAAATAAAATCTGAAATAAGTTATATTTCATGTATTCAAGCGATGGCAGAAGTAATTTATGCCTTCCTTCCTCCTTCTGAAATACACAGAATGAAGTTTACTTTGCTTCAGTGCTTCTGCTGACAGCAACCCCCCCAGACTGACATTCTGCACGGTGTGGGTGGGTACAAGGGATGATTTGCAATGCACAAAAATAGCAATTTGTGCCTTTGTTGCGAAATAGCAGTTTTTACTTCTAATTGCTCCCTTTAGGACCAGCCCACGCTGGAAAGCTCAATCACAGCAAGAAGGAAACTAACAGCTCTGAACATATACACAGAAGGGATTTTTTCGCAGGTGGCTTTTATTTTAAAATATGAAACTTGAATATTCGATGAAAATATTAGTAAAGGGTTACTCGCAAGCTTCAGCACTAGGTTGCTTTAAAGGTACAGAAGTTTTCCTTCTATGTGTTTCCAGAAGTCTCCAGCAAGAAAAACCTAGCACTCCCTACCCTGTTAAGAGCAACATCAAAGATCTCTTTGCTAAAAATAAGACTCAAAGTTAAGACAAAAATTTGTTCAAAGCGCAAAATATATAATAAACCCTATCAAATCAGTAATATGCACCAGAAAAACAAATAAATGAGCCCTCTTAAAAATGAGTTCTCAAAGAACTTGTCATTATGTCCTTCACCACATCTCTCTCTAACATGCACAACACTTAAGGACCTACCTACCTTTATGTGATGATGTGGATCCCTAAGAATGCTTAAACTATCTTATATTGCAACTGCTGTAACAATGTTTCCCTGAGAATTTCCTTTTAACTTTTCATTCTTTACAGTATTAGAGAAATTTAGTTTCAATGAAGCATTTAGAAATTTGCCAGCCTAAAAGCAATTATTAAATCAGCTCCCAAATGTGTCAGGCTTTCATAACTTGTTTGTAGTGGCTTAGCAGTTGCTACACTGTCAAGATTCTACAAGATCTGCAGAGTAGAATCTGTTGTGCTAATCTATTGACAGAACCCAAAGTCAAAGTTAACTTCAACTCCTATTGCGAGGGATTAATTAAAATTTATGAATATTCATGAGGGTATATCTTAATTCCACATAATCTCATTTTCATACATATTTTAAAAGAAATGTGTTATACTGTATTGGAAGTCACGAAGAATTTAGAATTTACTTCTACTCTTGAAATTACGACAATAGTTTAGTTCTTAATTCTGATGATATTTTCTATGCCTTAGATGCTCTAGATCTTTTGCTTATCTGAATATATCCAGTACCGCCCAAGTGTCTGAATAAGATAATGATTCTTTACAGCTTCCAGCTACATTGGCATCACGTTGTGTGAAGGAATAAAGCCACATCCCTTACATTAGCTTTCACCACTACTGTTAAAGATTTTCAAGAGTACTTTTAACAGGACTACAACTGTAACTTCAGCCATGAACACATTCTCCACATCGGGAAAATTCTTAGCCAGGTTGACGTTCTTAAATAAGAATCCGCAGAATTTACAACAGAAGCTGAGAATAAGCACGGTCTCCCCAGACGGTGCCAACGATTTCTGTTTTGGCTGTGGTGTGTTTTTTGGGTTTGTTTTTTTTAATTAAAACTCCGTTCCTGAGTTTTTGGCCAG
>VXBU01019181.1:39861-49926 GCA_013400315.1 Bombycilla garrulus
GGCCAGCGACCTGAGTGTTTAGTTTGGATACATCTGCTGGAGGCTGAGGCCAGAACCTTCGGCACTGGGTGGCTGGCCGGGCCGTGCCCAGCCCACTACAAGGCAGGGGCCCAGTGTTCACCGCCAGCTCCACTCGCGGTTCTGTGACAGCGCGATCCCGCAGCCGTATGCGGCTGCCCGGGACACGGCCGAGCCCNGCGCTGCCTGAGGCGAACCCCGCCCGGCCCGGGTGGCGCCGCCGGGAGCGCGCCCATGCGGGACGGTGTGCGGCGGAAAGCCAAGGATAAGCTGCGATTTACAGTGTGGAGTGACGGAAGGGTCAACTCGAAGAAAATAGATGTGTGAGAAGTACACGTATCTGCCTTGCTAATGGATGTATTTAAGGCATTGTAGTTTGAAATCTTAATAGTTATCATGAAAAGACTAATAAACATTATCTAGGGGGGGGAAGTTACAAAAGATTAAAATGGGTCTAAAGTGTCGTCTTTTAAATTGATTTATAGCACTGCAGTTTGTTTGATTAGTTACAATAGAATGAAAATGTGTTACTTAGTAGGCAGGCACAGACTTAATGGGTGAAACCGCGAGGGCTGCAATACCTTGTTTGCCCCCTAATTTCGCTTTACAAAGCACGTCCTGTTATGTCGTGTGTATTCATGGTCACGTTGTGGCTACACTTGCTTCCTTTTACCGCTCTTATTTATGTCAGAGTTAATTACGGAACCTGTGGAAAACTCTATCATTAAACAAGATGAACCTAGTCATCAGCTGATAATAAATATACTACATTATAATAGGCATGATTTTAAAAGCATATGTCATCCTGTGTCAGTGAGATGTTGTGAATTATTTGTCTAGTGGTATCTTTGAGCTGTCTATACTTTGGAGAAAATAAGGAAGACATATGATTTAGGAGATTCTTCTGTCACATAAGCTCACAAACACCTAAAACTCCATCAGTTTCGGGGGTGGAAACCTAAGAATGCCAGAACTGAATAGTGTGAGAAGTACTTACCAATAAAACGACTAAGCAAAAGCATTTATGTTAAAGCTACTGACAACACTTTTTTCCAGTACAACACCACAGGCAGACATCATCTTCATAGTGACATATCATGCAGTTAGTGTAAAAATGCTCTTTTAAAAAAAATACTCTCAAGGAACTGTATTAGGATACTGTCAGACCACAGTATGAACGATCATGCCCTCCAGTTTTAAGGATTTCCTCATCCTAGTAAGTTGTATTTATGAACTATATAATGCAGTTTCTTTGTTTAAATCCTTGCAGAACCCAAAGAAAAAGACCCCCTCTATTGGTTCTTTCATAATTTATTCCAAGAAGCTTCTCTCTATATATATCATCCTGTTAACAAACTGAGAAGTTAATTAAACAGCATCTTGCCTTATCCAATAGTTGCACTGGCATGCAGTCTTTTCAATGTTAGGTTAGTAGTCCCTTGTTCTCTCACCATGTAACTTCTTTACATATTAAAAGTTCTCTTTCATACAGCTATATCAGTTATTTTTTAAGTGTACGCAAAATTAATTTGATTGATTTTTCTGTCTTTTTCTGGTTAAGACTAGCTACAGCAGCAGCTTGAGTGAATTGCACAATGCTATTTTCTGAGTTTTGATATTGTGCTGTGGGTGTTTGTCTTCTAGGTAAAAAGAACAAATCCCAGAACAACAGTAGTACAAATGGAAACAAAGACATAAAAACATCCAGGTATATCTTTATCAAAATAATTAGTGCATCAGCTGAGAGATGCTACCTGTTTTTATTCTGGAAGGAATTTTACTATTAGCAAAGTTGTTTCTGCAGCTTGATTTCAAGTGCATCTCTTATCAAAAGACAGATAAAACTGCCAAGTAACAGTTCCAATTCAATGGAAGCAACCAAACAATTCTATGAACTAGAAAATGCAGTCAAGAATGACCTCCATCTTTTATACTTGTCTCTTCATTGATGGATTCACTCCTTGAGTAGCAGCTGCATAGAAGATTGCAAGTTTTTTTAAAGTTCTATGCAGCTCACAAGCAAATTTTTGGTTTTGTCAGAGTTGCTGCAACCAGCTGTCACTAACCCTCCAGAGCTGTCAGCCAGATGGATGAGAGCTGACAGTCCCTAATGGGTGGAACAATTAATGTAATGCCATCACACTGGTAACACTGAAATCTGTGTCTCCAGATTCTTGTCCCTTCTGGTTTCACATACAAACTGAAAAAGCAGAGGAAACATATTAAATCCCTCTGAATGCTTCATCACAATCCAAGATCATCACAGCTGTTTACAAAGAAATAAGTGGTTTGGAGTACTGTTGGATACTCTTAAGTAGTAACAGAGTTTTTTAATCACCTGAGGATAAAAAGAATTTGCAAAAAATGCAGCAGAACTTATTTTTGATGAATCCTTTTCACAGGTAGAATGCTAGCAGAACTTGCTACATGTCTTTTGCTTACAGCTCACCATTAGTAAAGCATTTAATTCACCCTAGAACATTTCAGTGTAATTACTCTGAAAAATTCTCTTTCCATAATAGTACCTTGGCTAGTATTTAAATATTTGCTTTGGAAAATGAAGATGATTTGTCATTGGTATTGGTTTCCTGTAATACACCTGACAGATGCTGGGCCACAAACAGCAGCAGTCCAAAATCTGTTTTGTGCGTGACTCAGGCTGAACATGCAGAGGTGTTGCCTTTGACCAGACGAGCAGGGAGCACCTTCAGCCATCTGCCTCTAATCTCACCATAATCTTTGAGTCAGTCCCCAAATATAGATACACAGAAAACAACACTCTACACACCAGATGAGTAATGCTGGTTCACAAACGTTCAGTGGAAGCAAAGATACAATCCTTGCTGACACAAAGAATCAATAGAAACTACACGTGCATCGGAATACTCACAGCTACATCCTGTTTGGTTTTTGATAAACTAATTAGAGGTGAGGAAAAATCAAAATGCCCAGGCAAGCGAGCAGATTTATGATAATACACAAACTGAAGATAGATGTAAGAGTTCAGCATAAAGGTACTGTGAAAGGCCACAGCTTCCTCCTACCCAAGGAGCTCTACTATGATTAAAAACAAAACTAACAAAAATTTTGCTGCATATTTCTTTCAGCACCATTGAAAAAAAAATATATTGTGGTGTGCCATCTACTGGCAATTTACTGTGCTACACTAGAACTGGTAAGACGGTCAGAAAAGTCAGGATTGCAGCCTGAGTTCAGCAAGAATCTTGTTCTTTTGAATATAAAATGCCCTGAGAGGGTCTCTGACTTGGGGCAGGAAGTGCACAGGCCATCTTCAGTTGCTCCAGAATCCCAGTCTGCTTCAAAGAGATTGCCATTCAAAGAATGACAGTGAAGCTGATGAAAGGTCTGGAGCACAAGTCTCATAAGAAGCAGGTGAGGGAGCTGGGGTTCTTTAGCCTGGAGGAAAGGAGGCTCAGGAGAGACTTTATTTTCTCTAGAACTACCTGAAAAGAAGTTGCAGCAATGTGAGGCTCAGCCTCTTCAACCTAGTAACAAATGACAGGAGGAAATGGCCTCAAATTGCACCAGGGGAAGTTTAGATAGAACATTAGGAAAAAATTCTTAATCGTAAGAGTTGTCAAGCAGGGAACAGGCTGCTCAGGGAAGTGGTGAATTCCCCATTCCTGGAAGTATTTAAATGACACGGAGGTGTGATGCTTAGGGATACAGGTTAGTGATGGACTTGGCAGTGTCAGGTTACTGGCTGGATTGATGACCTAAAATGTCTTTGGCAATCTAAATGATTCTATATTGGGGCAGAAAATCTCTTAATCCCTGCAAACTCTGCAGTTGTCAGAATAATTCCTGCATCTCCAACACATCCACCCCCACAGCATGGAGTCAGCATGTATGATTCAAGATTTTCCTGTCTCAGAGAGATAATATTCCCCTACTCCCTTGTTTGCTTTTGCCTCAAGTTGACTGGAAAAACTTCTTCAGGACTTTTTTTTTTTTTTTTCAGGAACGAATTGTTTTCATCTTCTATAATATATGTCCAAAACCATGAACAGGATACTCTACTTTGGCACACTTATCCTAGGAGATAGCAAATGCTGACATTGAGATTGCAAGATGATAGCCAGTTTTGTCTGGTTGCAAATGAACTCATCTTTACTAAATTCGAATTCATTCTTCAGTGGAGGAAATTTAATTAATAGTTCAAGTGCAGAGAAAAGGAGCACAGTTTTACTGCTGTAAAAATTTTCAGACTCCCTCATGCAAGCAGATCAAATATATAAGATGATGATAACCTGGAAGTCAGTTTTACAATATTTTGACTTAACACTCTTCATCTGCTCCTGTGCTCTGTAAAAATTTGTCCCTACATGTCTGTTATGCAGCAACTGTGCATTAAACATACAAGCAGTAGGTTTAATAATTGCAGCATTCATTAAGCTGACTAGGTAAGAAGCTATGACCCACAGAATGGTGCTACACACGTCCTCAGATTCCTGTGTTGTTACTTGTATGGACAACACCTGTAATCATTGACATGAGACTAGAATGACACATCATTCTAGCCTCATGTGAATGATGTCTGGGTTCTAAAAATATAAGCAGTTTAGGATCCTTATTTCTTGGTATGCAGTCTAAATGTTGTTGTTTCTTTACATCTGGGTTTTACTTCCAGAATGCCACAAGGTGGCCTCCACATAACACAGCATTATCATCACATCCTTCACAGAATGACATATGAAAGCATGCTTTGGCTTTCCTGCAGTGCTAGTAATAGACCACCACAAAATGTCATTCTTTTCTTTGCATTTCAGGCTGTGTAGAATAGGTTCACATCTAACAGAAGGTCATTGCAACAAAAGGCAGCTGCAAGCACTTTTGTAGGATTCTCTACCTTAGAGAAGCTTGTTGAGGAACCAAGCGTGTGATGCTCACAGAGCAGGTCTAGAAGTTGTTGGCCCTGCAGAGAGTCTGGGAAATCCTGCATCCAATATGTGAAGGGCTGCAGTAATCCAGACAGCATTAAGCAGTTACTTCTAGTGCTAGGGGGACCTGAAGAAAGAAGGGCCAAAAGCAGCAGAGATCTTCTTTCTGGCTGGAAGTTAAACCATTTCTGGCCTATCAGAAAGCTGATGCTGGTTTTCAAGGAGGTGAATGAACAAAGCCCACTGAAGATTGATTTGCACCATGTCAAAGCTTACTGTTCCTTAATTGTTGTGGTGGGTTTTTTTTTTGGGGGGGGGAGAAGCTTTATTTTACACAATTTATAGTGCAACTTAAAAGTATAACAATGCAATTGGAATTGGAGTAGCAATTTCTAGATGATAAACATTTTCTTTGTTGTAATAAAAATGTTACAAAAGCTGTTACACTGTGTACTATCAGCAAATCTAGATTCAAACCAAATATGAAAAGCAGTAAAACCTGTGAGCTCACAGTATTTGACAAAGCAAAAGGAACAAAGCTGGGTATTATACTGCTTTTCTCATTTACAAAGAAAATTACTGTGGCTCTGACTTGAAGTGAACCTTCAGCAGTAGCTGTAGGAACCTTTTTCTTTTAAACACAAGAAAATCTGTCCGTTTTTGAGAAGCTGAGAACTGTAACTCTCCTTGGCTTTACGTTCATCTGTACACATCTTTCTTGTACAAGGCTGGCATTTGAGATACATAACCCTACATGTGCACAGCTGATACCTAAACAAGTTTACCATGTTGCTGCTTCTTTGAAATTCAGCACTTAGAATAACTGTTGGTGTCTCTCTTCTGTCAATGTATTTCTCCTGTAATTTCTTCCTGTAATTCTCCTGTACGTCTTTTCAAACTGTTGTTGAAATAAGCAACTTTTGTTCTTCTGTCTTTCAATCTTTGTCTTGTTTATCTGAATAATTTGGAGGAGCATTACACCTCCATTTCACTTTAAGTAAGCTAAATATGAATCTTGTTTTTATCTTTAAAGTGCATTCCTATTTGTGTGGGTTTTTATGCTGAATCAGACAAGTAAAGACATGCCTTAAGAGCCTGAGTTTGTACATGAGAGAGAACTGCTCAAATGTCCCACTGTGGGGAACTGCACACATTAGCTGTCATTAATCAATGGCAAACAACCTAATTTTCTATGTGTTGTTACATTGCTATTCTGTTAAACGGTTTCGTTAAAGAAACATGATTAACAGCTTTGAAAAAAAGTAATGATTCCTGTTTGACTCAAATCTATCTATGTCAGCCTTAGAGTGATGGTAAGTAAAGAGTCCTATGGGAGTACAGTGACTACGTTTATATTGTATTAGAACCTGTTTTTTAAACTTAAATAATTAACCTGATGCAGGATTTGCCAATTCTCAAAAAAAAGCACTGTGGGGTTAAATGAAATAATTTTTAGATTTATAATACTAGCATTATCATTTAAAGTCTTTCCAATTGCAGAATGAACATTTTGTACTTGCCATATGATTCATGGGTTTGGAAGCCTCTGTTTCTTTCCTCCATTTTTTGAGCTAAATAAAAATGGCTTATTTTTCTATTTCTCATACATTTTTGGAAGAAATTAATGCATAAGTGACCTTGCAATGACTTTTCTTCCCTCTAGCTACTTGCTATCATTATTTGTAAATGTACTGTAAATACATTTCCCAGCTCCTCTGAGAAGCTCTGTATAATGGCTGGAAAAATTCCAGGGCTCACTAGAAGTCGTGGCTTTGCCACAGATAGCAAAAATCCTGAGTTTAACTTTGTGTTTTGCTTTTAGATTCTTATTTTAGGCAAATAAAGTGACTATGATCTACTGAAAGAGTGTTGCAGGATTTAATTTATATCTTTTACTGTCTCCTGCAAGCCTGAGGAATTCAGCAAAGCATCTTAAAATTGGTGTTGATCCCAGGTACACAGAGACACTGCTGTCTAGTTTAGAATTACTTCTTGCAAGTATAAAGGTATGTTTTTAGATATTGACATGTCAAAATATTAGGAAGAGGGAAAAAAATCAAGTAATTGCCAGGACTGCTTTGTTTTCTTGCGGAAGTTGTTGGGACAGGTGGGTGGGACAGAGAGGGGAAGAAACAGTGCATAAACTCTTAACAAACATATACACTGCAGAGGTCCCAGGCAATACCTGTCTAGAAAAGAAACAACCAACCTAAATCAAACCCACCACTCTGTTCATCTCTGAAAGCGATAATTTTATGTGCTATCCCTTTATCCATAAAGTAGTGTGATGCTCAGTGAAAAAGCAACCTCTTAAAGGCTGCAGTGTAGCTACCTGGAAGAGGAGCATTCTTCAGCAAGGCCACAGAGAGACTGAGCTCAGGTGAAGCACCAGCAAGTCCCACACAGCCCAGTATCTGGCTGGACAGTCTGTGTGGCAGATAAAACACAGGGAGATTAGGGTCTCAGCCTGTGCATTTAAAATTAGAAGATTCTCCTTGCATACAAAGCACACAGTCACATTTTAACCTAGAATAGGCACACACAGCAAAGAAAAACAGGTTATTTTATAACTGAATTGTCAACCCAACTTTAGATGAGAGTTTGGAACATCTAAGGATAGTTCAGCTAGAAAAAAGTCCTACAAATGGTTCACCAAAAGGGTCTCTTAGCAGTGGTGATGCTGTGTCTGAAGCTCACAAAGCAGATCAGCGCTGCAGCTGCTCCACACATGCCACAGCTCTGCACAGCTGACTGCTGGCAGTGCTATGAGGAGAAGCAGCCATATATATGAGACAGTAGCTGTGACTGAGGCTGGGTTTAACCCATCCTTAAATCAGTAACTGCTGCTCCTCTTCCTTCTATTTTACCACTAGATCTGGGAACAAAAGGTAGGGCTTGCTGGAGCCATCTGACTCAAATTAGCTCTTCTTCTCACTTGAGTCTCTCATTGTCGAGACCATAAAATTCAATTGTATTGCTGCAAAACCAGCACAAATGATATTTTCATCAAAAACCGTACTGCTCCTAAACACCAGTGAAGATTATTTTGGACTAATAAAATTAGTTCAAGTTCTGAATGCATTTCCTGGCCAAAAGACAACCTCATATAAATGCCTGAAAAATGAGACAATTACGCTAAACCAGAAACACATGGACAGCAGTATCTTGGAGACATATTTTAGGGCTAATGGATAAAAACTGCTGTATAAGGTAGGAAAAATATCATATGGTGAGTAAATACTACAAAGGAACCACAGACAAATCAATTTTGTCAGAAAAAAAGTATGAATAAGGATACTAAGATCAATAGATTAATGATTTCTCAATACAGAAGCCTATTACAATCAAGATTTAGATTTTTTCAGTTTGCAGAGAAGGAGAGGTCTTACAGTTCCTTTCACATATGTAGAATCCTTGACATCAGAACTGTTTCAACTAAACTAAACTTAAAGGAATCACCAGAGGTTAAATGCTCATTTTCCAGAGCTCAGAGAGAACTGTCAACTAAGAAAGCAGCATCAGAAGTGTGTATGCCAAATTTTGCAAACAGAAATGCTGAAATATTCCTCGCTAGTCCCTAAGGTAAAAGCTGAAGTTAGCAAGCAGCCAGTTTGAAGAAAAGCTCCAAGGGCGTTTTCCTCTTATTTACAGCCTTCCAGAATAAGGTGGCTGAGGTCACAAACCACATATTCACTTAGAAAGTAAACTAAATCACAGTGCACTAACCTTAAAAGATCTCAAACAATTCGCAATGTCAGAGACTCCTTGCTCAGAAAGGCATTCTTATGTCCTCTTTTTTATGAAAAATGGAAAACAGTTTTTGTTGTCATTTGTCTGCAGCAGTACTTTATGCTACAGACAAGTGAATTCCAGATTTTTTTTTTGGTCTGGGTTGAGTTTTGAATTGCTGTTTGTGGTTTGGTAGTTTTTGTTGGGTTGTGTTGTGTCTGTCCCCCCCTTCATCCATTCCCTCCCCCCTAACCCCTTTCTGGTTTTTAGCTTTAGTAGCAACCTTCTCTGTTCATCTGGAAAGCAACTAATCTGCTTTTTGAATCAAGAACTGTGAAGTGGGAAGAGCCCCTTTAGAGATGTTAAGGGACATGCCACCACTAGAAACCTAAATTTATTGGAGTGCAGAGAAAAGGGCAAAAATGATACTTCTGCACAGAAATGTACAAATGTGTTCATACACAATTTTGTGAACATAATACGTCCTCACTCTACCCAACATCCTGACTGTGTGGTCAGAAAACCATGAAAGACATAAGCTTGTAAAAATGAAAATTCAAATTGGCACCAAAAAATTTAAAGAATTCACTCAGAAGGGGAGGCAAGATGGGTGAATAGGGAAAAATTCCCAACCCAAACCAACAAACCACTCCCCTCTAGCAGCAGGATTTCTAACTAGTCACTGACCTGCCATTTGCAGTTTCAGAACTGTAGGCATTTTTAATTAATAGCCAGCAGAATATTGGTAGGGCATTCATGTTTAAAAGACATTTATACACACACAAACCCTCTTAATGTAACAGCTTCATCTTAAACATCATAGTGCTCTCCACAGTTGCTCTGTGTAGGGTATAAGCCTAAGCCTCTGAGTTTTCACAATCCAACGGCACTAAGTTGTTTTGTAGTGAGAACCTGGAAGACCTGAGGGACAAGACATCACTTGGGAAACTAGGTGTGCCAAATATGAAAGCAGTTTATTCTCATTTGGAAAAGTGACAAGGATGTGGAGCTGGAAATTCAGCCAAGCAGATGTGCCCCAACATGTCAGAGGGGTAGAAAAGCAGCAGCTGTGAGGGAAGATGACAGGTCTGTGAGCATCAGGTCTCCAGCCTTGCCTTTGTGAAGTGCCTCACTGCTGTGGATCAGGCACATAGCACTGGAAAGACTTTCAGTTATCGTCATACCCCAATCTCCCAACAATCACAGGCACCCTTTTCAGGTAATGGGAATTTTTGTACTGTATCGTAAACACTCCTCCTTCCCCATTTTTATGCAACTCCCTACACTGACATCCAGGACAGCAGACACTGGCCACAGTCCTGATCAGAATGTGCCTGTGTTCAAGCCCTCAACCCCCTGGAATGATTACTGATGCCACCACCCAGAGGAAGTATTTTTAGAGGTACCTCTTGTAGCA
>VXBU01019181.1:52857-70022 GCA_013400315.1 Bombycilla garrulus
TAGAAAAAAAAAAAAAAAAAAAAAAGAAAAAAATATCACAAATTAACACTGAAGCATCCATCTTCAAAACCTTATCCCTTCAATGCAAAAGGAAGACATCTAGCTCCAAACTTGCCTACTTCAGATGCCAGAAAATGAAAATACAGCCAGCTTTATAATGCAGTGGGGCTGATGTCACTCAGCATAGGACACGCGTACTTTGTCCTTTCCTACTCTCCATCCCTCCTGCACCTCAAGTGTTAAAAGTGCAGCCTCTGATAAAGCAACCTACAGGAGGGAAAAAAAATCATTGTACCTCACTGTAGAGGGTAAGCTCTTGTAGGGCTGATGCTATGTTTTACTTTAATAGCAGCAATGATCTGTAAGCACTATGAAGGAGTGTGGAACTGCAGTACCTGTGTGATACAAGAGTCGAGGACTCTTTCCTGAGAAATAAGCATAGCTCCTTCAAAACAGAGACATACAAACTCATTAAGACACCCTAACTTCTTCACACCCAGCTATTTAATGGCATAGGTTTTTCCACCTCCACTCCTCACAGGAAGCTATCAGATATATCTCCACTGGACCACTTACATTTACAAAATACTGGGCCTTTTTTTTTTTCAGCCCTGCAGAAAGAGACAGTTTGCCAGAAGGATTTTCTAATTTCAGTTTAGGGGATGGGCAAATGCTGGGTCACACTTAAAAGTACTCCTTCAGCAAAACAGTCTCAAGTACTTTCAGGGAACACTGAAGCAAAAGACATACTGTATTTGTATTTCCAAGACATCAGTTTCATATCAAGTGGTGTAACATGAAGAACAGTTTTGTGGAGGCATCCTCCATCCTCAAGTACATACGTGTTTCTGCATCACAAGAACATACAGGAAAAAGATTAATTCTGCCTGGATCTTCTGACACATCCTAAAACCAGCAGTTTTAGAAAGAAATCACAAAGATTAGCATTTATGCATGGGATAGCTCATAAACTTAATTCTTAAATTCACTGAGACAACTATATTAATTTAGTGGAGTTACACAGCTGTTAAGACACTTAACTCATGCCAACTTTGACCAGATATTATATACGTACATTCTGTAACAGTAAAACTGATTCCTAGCCATTTGAGAACTAAAGACAATACAAGAAGCTGAGCCTGAATATTACTGTGAATAGTTTAAATGAATTAAGAACATGATGGAAAAATAATTTCACAATACAGACACCTGAATCCTGTTCTTACAGTCTATTAGCTGCCTGAAAACAGTAAAAAATTCATTTAAAATAAGGCACAGATACTAATGACAACATTTAATACTGTATTATTGATGCTGTCAAAATACAACTTTTGGCAGTTAAAAAGAATGCACTATTTTATTAGATATTCCTCAGTAATGATCGTCTAGTCAACCTTACCTTGCCTCTAAAACAAAAGCACTGTCCACAGTTAGGATTTGGGAACTCTGTGGCCACATACAGAATTCATTATAAGCCCATGTATCTAAACCTACATTCAAGCTAGATTTTTAAATACTAGAGTATCCCTTTACTCAATTACAACTATGCTTTCTTACATGATCAGACATAAATGGCCATGAGTTACTTTACTTTGTCCATTAAAAAAAAAAAAGAAAAAACCTGCATTTCCATAAAGGATATTTTCCTTGAGGAATAATGTAAGGGTTTCAGCAATTGCCACCCAAATGATGAAACTAGACTTTGTTATTTTTACATTTAAGTGTTCAAAAGAACATTAAACTAATAAAAGAATGTTGTCATACTATAGATCCTTTAGATTGGTAACTGATATTAAGAACATTTGAAAAGTCCTATCTCAAAACTTTGAGTGTGAGATAGCTCCAATGATACATAACAATTCTAGCAAAAAGACTGGCTACATGCACATCTCCAAATTGTCCCACTAAGTTTGCAGTTTTGGGATGCCCCAAAAACTCTTTGTAGATGACTGCACTAGGAAAGGCAAAACCTTTGGTGGTTTACAGAACAGTTGAATAACTAAAAGCACCAAGTTCTGATTAAAGATTCTAGTTGGCCTTCAGAAGTCAGCAACAATGATACATAAACTAAATAGGAAACAAAGCAAACGGAGGCCTGAAGTTACTGACCACTACAGGAGTTTAAAATGCATTTATTTAATCTGTAAAGCAAAAACCACTTGTGGCCATCAAAAGACTTTTCTCCTGCACCTCAATAAAAGTGCACATGCTTAATGCTAGGTATGGGAACAACCCTTGCAAGTACTTATTTTCAAGGAAGTAGTATATTTGGTCATACATGCTGTGCACGTATACTTTTAAGTGGAGAGCTGGCACTTTGTAAGTTTTAATTGAAAAAGCATGCTTCCTAATCACAAATTAAAAAAGGCAACAGCAAGCCTAAGACTAAAACTCCCTCAGAGCTATTAAGCTCAGAGCTATTAAAATAGAACAGCATATCAATATGACAGTAGAAGTTTATAGCTGTATTCTCAATGCTGTTGTGATGAATTTGTCATCATTGATCAGGTTAGAACTTGACCAATTTTGCAAAAGCTCTTTGTCAGTTTCTTAAAGGAGGTAGTATAAAAAGGGTGTGATTTGAATAACATGGCCTCACCTGGCTGTAAACATTTCAAAGAAGAGACATAAATATCTATGACAAAAAGTATTGTGGAAGAGATTATTCTAGAAATCGGTTTTTTTGAACTTGAAAAGAAAAAACAGTAGATATATTTAATATATTTACTTATTTGCATGTCGTTTGAATGATACAGAACAAGATTACTGTGTTAGAAATCCACATACAATATAAAAACATTTGTTAGACATAAATTCACCATTCTGCTGACATTTGCAATAACTGTTTATCCAAGCTTAACTTCAGGTATTTATAACATTTTTCATACATGATTCTTTGTATATGTGCAATGTTTCATTAACTACACAATGTGAAACCCTGATTTTTGTAGTTTTTCATCACAATCTTAACATAATAGCTATTTGCATCTTAACACATTGGCTTTTTGAAACACTAGTAATTAAGGCATCTTTGCTGTATAGTTTCTCAATAGTGCAAACAAAAAATGTCTTTAATAATTTGATTAAAACATAGAAGTAACTGAATACCCCAAAGTTTTCTGTGTTTTTCTAATGTAGTTGGAAGATAGTTGTGCATTTTGGAATTCTCTTGTGAAAAAGACATTTAAAAGCTCTTAATGCTGATTATTTTTGTTGGTTCTGCTGTCTTATCTTCATGACAGTACAGTTCATCTTCTTTACTCGATGATGTTGTAAAATACAGTAGCATTTAAAGGAATACCTAGTAACTGAGCAAATCCCAAATGCAGCAAAGGCATACAGTTTTCATAGTGCACTTTCACCTCACTGAAGTAAAAGTTGCTCCTACTAGACATTTTTCCACTTCAATGTGAAGTAGATTGTTAGGGTTTTGTTAGTGGTTTCATTAAAGAGCTTGACAGTTCAGTTCTCTTCTGCCAGTATTTCTCAAAAGGCTTTCAGCACATATTTCAGGGATACTTTAGGGGATTGTTTCACCACATAAGCACACTGTTTCCTCATCATGTCAGTGTAGCTGCAATAAATAAGCATTTACATCCTAGAAGGAAAAAAAGGAGAAAGTGTTCGTCACATTACTTATAGCTTCACAGCAACTATGTCTGAAGCAGGACAACCAATCAGGACCATAACACAAGAATAATTATATTTGCCTAAATTTCAGAACAAGTTATCTTCACAATTACCTTCAATTAATGCTTTTAATGACATTTCTTTATGTACTAAAAAGCCTGCAAGAAGACTAAGATTAGTTTTCAAAGCAATCAATTTAGTCTGTTATTTCTCTGCTCCATGCACGAGCAGGAAAGATCATCACATGATCATGTAGTTAAAACACGTTATGTACAAAATTCCTTCACCCAACCACTCCAACATTCTTGTACTACTTCTGCTCTGACTTGCTCAGGTGACTTTGGTCACAATCTCTCTTGATATCCATTATGAAGCCAGCAAATGAACATAAAGGGAACCTGAATAGTAGAGAAATAAACTCACACTACCTTATAGCTGCTATTCTGATCTAGGAAAAGAACTAAGCAGTCTACATCACATGCTCTCATAGCTCTTCCAAGCTGGGAGTTAGAACTGTTCTTTTCAATCCCTACTGACTGAAACACTGCAAGATTTTTTTAAATTATCCTTGTAGGAACATCAAAATTGAAGTTGCAGGTGCACATCAGACCCAGAGAAAAAGGAAAGAATTTACTTGTTCGATGTATCAAAGTGATCTGTTTTGTAGGCATAGAATTATAGCTTCCCCAAAACTAAGTAAAACATGCAATTTTTAAGTTCCTTTCAAGTTCACTCAAATCCTGCACACAACCAAGGGTCTGCTGTAACTCCTTTCTCACTGTCTGCCTTTATCAGGTCCCTCCACCTGCGGATGTTTCTATCCCTAGTGTAACTTTTGGTGCCCAATCGCCAAAAGCCATGTTTATAGAGATGAGCACAAACAGCAAAACATGCATCTACCAGACACCTTCATCCTGTTACTGATACCACAACCTACTGAGAAATGCAAGCAGGAATTCGTCACACAGAGAGGCTCTTCTGCTCTCCACAGACTCATCATTTTCTAAGCATCAGGTCAGCAATAAGCTTTAGAATTTAGTAGGTTGTCATTTGCCCCCAACACTTATCTGCAAATGCCAGTGACATTCCTGGGCTAGGATTCTACACTCTGTATTACACTTACCGCAATGGCTACAACAGATCTAAGACAAAACACCTGTCCCTTCCACAGTCTACCTACTCAACTGAGCCCTTTTCACATCAACTTTAAGGCACATCACTATTAGCTATTTTTTTATTAAGGAGATGCTTCCTCTGTGAAGTAGGAAAAAAGGATAAAAATTATTATCATTCCAAATCACACAACTATCATAGGGAATCAACTCCAGATTTCTGTAAAAACCATGCAATTGAGCATTAGCAGAAACTAAAGTAAAAGTGTTTATGTCCAACCACAGGTTAGAATAAGTAAAACAAAAGGAATACTGTAAGTGATACAACTTACAGTACTGAACTGAACACAACCAGAACTGGATTACCTTAGCTATATTACCAGTATATCCTGGAACCAGAGTAAGATGATTCTCCTGTTCCCACAAAACACTTAGCTGTTGTTTTAAAATATGTATGTTTCTGAAAAAGAATGAACATCACTTTATAACATAGTAGTAAATTTCAGTAGTCGCTTTTACTAAAATGAATTATTAATATGGCATACAGACTCAGCCCATACAGTAGATATTGCCAAAGATCTGAAAAATTTTGATTCAACTTCTACAGCATTTGTATAATCCACGATATGACTATGTCCTACATGTATTAAAACAGCAGCAAAAAAACAGAAAACCAAAACCTGTAGCCTGACTATCCTTACAGTACTTTTAACTTTGAACTTCAAAATTATAATTTTACCTTTTCTAGGCAAGTTGTGCTCCTACTGATCAAAATGAAAATACATTAAGATGAAATAGGCTACAGAAACATATTTAAGTATTTCCCAACACTATACTCACCCATCTTCTGCCTTTTCTGTATGTGCAGATAGTTCTGACCACCATCTTTTAACGACAGCCTGAAGCCAGTTCAAACCAACTATCACATATCTGTAACAACACATTTTACACATTATGCACTTCCCCCTCCCTGCACATTACCTACAGGCCAGATAAAGTGTTGAGACAACTTTGTAAGCAATTTTGAAAGCAACACTTTCTATTCTGGAAGAAAAATCTAGAGAAATTGGTAAGTTTAAATACTTGCTTACACTTGCAGTTTCTAAGGCATAAACTGAAGTTCTTGTTGAAATAGTAGAAGAAAAATCCGTCTTGATTTCACGTTATAAAGCATACTAAAATTTCAGTGCTATTCTTTTTTACTGTTTACTGCATAAGGCCAAAGCCAGTCCTCTCCCCTAAAGTCCCTAACACTGCAGAAAAGATTTTCTGCATGGTTGTTTTGTTAACGCATAAAGCTTCAGAGGAAAGCTTCCATTCCAGAGTTTTCTCATGTCCCAAGAAAGGCAGAGTTAGGAGAAGGGGCACAGGGAACAAGAGTCAGAGGACTAAAAGCCACCAAATTCCAGGGCTCTACATGACCAGGAAGTAGTAATCTTTTAAAAACATCCCAAGCTGATACTTACTCTTCGTATTTGCTTTTAAGCAGAGATTTCACTAAAGGCAAAAGATCTACACAGCAGCCAACTGAAACATATGGTTTTTCTTCCTGTAAACTTAAAAAACAAGATGTTTCAGAAGTGCTTGAACTCCAGTGTGGTTATAAACAGATTCTAATCCCCCACTTTTTTCTGTTTGTACCTGTTTGTAAGCACAGGAAGGCAGTCTACAACTACTCCAAGATCCTGTATCCTAGAAACATTAAGAATAAAATCAGAAGTGTTACGAGTAGATCCTACTACCTATTGTGTAAGTTTATGCTTCCACTATGAACAAAAAGTGTAACTAAGTCATAACATTCATGGAACTCCTAAAAATATTGTGGCATATATGAGATGGCTATCATTTTAAGGATGTAAAAGAAGAGACTCATTTTACCTCACTAAATAGGCTACCAGTTCACTTATACTTCTCCTCCTCCAAAAGGTTAAAGCTACGTTCAGTCTCAGATTCCTGCTGAAAAGAACTTGAGCCATAGTTTCATGGTCCTGAGAAACCTGCATGTTTTTAAAAATATAAAAAGTTGCCACAAGTTAAGTAGCCAGCAATAAAATAATAAGCTACTCTAATATAATCTGGTATATGATAATACATTTTTCTAACATGTTGATGAATGTTCTAGAAACTTATCTAATAGACTTAAAACCATAAATTTCCCTTAAAAAAAGAGCACAAAAATATTACACCTACTTTACACAAAAGCTGCAAGAATAAGGTTTGTACCTCTTTACCACCTAAGACAGGTATCTAATAATTAAAATGAGCATTCATGAGCAACAACCAATAACTCTCACCAACTGTGAGAACGTTTTACTTAGATGATTATTAATTTTCACACAATTTTCACACAAGTAATTACAGGCATTACTCTGAACTCAGACAGAAAAGGCTGCTTTCGAAAAAAGCTTGTTCTCCGAAAGAAGTTCAGACATTTTAATTAATTAATTAGACCTTGGATTAGAATGAATACTGCAGAGCCACACTCATCTCTCAAACCAGTTAAATAATCATTTGTGGCCAGAGGCCAGTGATCTGGTCCTTAGCTTCCCAGAAAACAAATCTTCCCTGTCTTGATTTCTTTACCCATCTTTCTGCAACCTCTCTATTGCAGCTATTCTGCTCTTGAAACCATCAAATTAAACAGTGCAGAAAGTGCTGCAGACTTGTGCCTTCAGCCCACCGGCCACTAAGGGCTGTCTCCTCATGGCAGCCCACATTTACAGCACCATGACCAGACAGCATGGTGATAGTCTCTGATCTTACCTTCCCTACAGTGCTTCACCTTAAACACACTCAAGCCTCAATGAGTAACAAAAGTCTGTTGTGAAAGAAATGCAAACTTCAACATTAAGGGCCTTAAATGGCCTTCATTGTCACAAGATCCATTTCATTTAAATATTTTTTAGCCAGCTTCAGAAGCCTTGCAAGCTTCCACTAAGTCTCCTCAACCAATCCTAAAAAGAAATAAAGCTTATACAAACACTTGAGTTAGTTTCTCACAAAGTTGATACTGCTATTGAAAATCATTCTAATCTACCTCACCAGTTTATTGTCATTGATACACAAACATTTTTACATTTCTATTAACACATATGAACCTGTGTCCTGGCCATTCATGAAACATAAGCAGGTCAAAACAATGTTCTCCTTTGGTGCTGGTACGATTTTAACCCAGTCAAGTTTGGCAGATCCAAGCTTCTCACCATACACAAATATGAAGAAAAGTGGCAGGACTATTACTGTTGACAACTGTATCACCATAAACTGACAGACTGTAAATCACAAGACCTGATATTTGCAGAATTGAAGGAAATTCATCTACAGAAATAAAACTTTGACAGCTAATTACTAGGAACACTTTTTTAAACTGAAGTCTCCTTAAACTCTACCCACCTCTGTAAAAAATGCGCTGTATTTGGATGAGGGACCTTCTGTTTGAGATGAGCCAGAGTCACTAGAATTCAGCAAGTGTGTACGACTGTTGTGAAGTTTTGCTGGCAGATTCCCTGCGCAAGCCAGTTCATTTTCTTTATTTGCCATGTCACGGCCCCTAAACTTAGGGCACAGTTTCTTTCTGTAACAAGGCTTTGGAGTATAACAATGAACTTTCCTTTTACAATATACCACTTTGAAAAGAGAGAGGGGACTGGTCACCGTTTTTCCAACTGTTACTCTGCAATAATAAAGCACTATTTTAGTGAAGGTTGATCCAAACCAAATCAATTTCAATTGCATTATTATGTTTATACATATATAACTCTGAATTCAGCAGTCAGATTTCAGGTTATTGAAAACATTTTTCCTCCAATACATATCTTAATGACACTTGAGTTATCAGAAGTCATGCCACCAATATTCTTCCCTGTTTTTATTAATGCAGAGACTCATTATTATGGAAGAAAACACAAGAACCAAGAACTGTCATTAAAATCAAGACCTATCATGCATCTGTGGCTGCTGTGGTGTTGTAATCGATTTCAACTGCATCTTCCTCCCTTCATCTGTCACACTTTAAACTCAGATATCACAGCCCTCTTACCTGTTTGTGTATGAAGCCAGCTGTTTTGGAGCTTTCTTACCCTGGGAGAAAGGAAATAGAGGGAAAAAAAAAGCTATGTTATTAAAAAGGGTTGAACACTCCCACCTATGCTACTTAGCATTAATGGTAACATTTACATTGTGTGCATCAGTAAGATAATGTTAGGATTTTTTTTGTTAACACTGGTCATAAAATGTTAGTTTTAATACAAAATTTCACTAAACAGAGGACAGACATCTTCACCACTGTTTGAACAGGTCTTACACTAAGTTTGCCTCTCTAGTGCTTCCTCCATACTCCACTCTCTTATTCTTCAGACAGTAACACAGGTGTGAGGTTATAAAAACTACTTTTAAGTAGCAAGAATCCAGGGAAAATCTATGTGTTACCAACATGGTAGATGAAGCTGTATGATTATACAACACATCCGTATGAATGAAAGGGTTTCAGCTACTCCATCTCTCACTTGTGCTATGTAGCTCTATTGGCAAGAAAGAACTTTTCCACTACAGAATTCCTGTACTGAAACATTCTTGGCTAGATTTCAGAAAAGCAGGCATGAGTAAGACTGCATCAGTGCGTGCTGCTCATATGGATGATATGATGCACTGATCTGTGCAGCCACTGCCTGTATCTATTATAACACAGTTTTCATAATATAACCAGGTTCAAGTTAAAAGTTCTATAGCACATCTAAACATGAAATGTTTAGAAGTGTTGTACTTCTAGATTTGTACTGCTCAGAACCATGAACTTTCTTAAATCTTTACTTCACTTTTCTCAGAGGACATAAACCAGCCCAACAAACAACACAAACAGCTTACCTCCTTCATGATCTTTTTAGGGGAAGAAGAGATTCTTTTTCTGGGGAGATCAATGGGATGACCTTCAATATGCAATACTTTCTGTTTTTTAACATTGTGAGCTTCAGATGCCATAATCTCTCAAATCCCTGTTCTCAAGGGAAAGATATTTAGTTGTATTTTCCAAAACATTCAAGTCCGCTTTCTTCAAATGCAGCTAGCAACACCAGTTAAAAGAATTAAACTATTTGCAAGATCTTCTATCCTATATATAACCTGACATCATCCTTCAGTGAATGTTAGCTGGAGGCCTTATTATTAACACACTGAGCATTTCAAAATCCCTATTCAGCTTTCAAAAAAAGGAAACAAAACCAAAATCACCCCAAGAAACAGAGGCAGAGATTTTGTTTTCACACAAGTTTCTACACCTGCACTGAGAAGTGCCACACAAACAAGAATTCAAATAAAGAATAGGGCAATTTATGAGACTCTATCCTCACACTATGAATTTCATCTGCCACCTAGAGAAAAATAATTGGTCCCACACCTGCTTCCAAGTGTGAAAGGCAGCTAAAAAAACCCGATGCCTGTTTTTTTAGGAAGAAGGTAAACTTCATCCAAATAGCAAAGGTTTAAAAAAAAAGTGAAAGACCTTCCCCTTAGTTTATTGGCAAATGTACATCCCTCCCCCCACCCCCCTAATTTTTGTCAAAACAGTGCTTTTGCCATTTTTCCCACTAAAACCCACAACTTCATTTTAGATCAAAAGCTTTTGTCTTGAAGTATGCAAATATTTCTATAAGAATCAACACCAAGATTGAGCCAGTTGTACATCTGATTTTGCATCTTTTCTAACTGATCAGAAGATCCATTGCTTGTAGGTTCAACTACATCATCACAGAGGCACTACCCTTAAAGTGTTTTCAGCAAGACATCTTATGCTACTTCTAAAAGACAACCCCTTGCTCCAATATCATGGTTTTTCCCCTAAAAGATGAAACTCTGGTGTCAACATGAATGCTCCAATCTCTCCCATCCATCTTTAGCAGCAGCCCTATCCCTTTTACTCAATGTAGCAGATTTACCCCACATTAAGGACTTCAGCATTTAAAAGACTAAGACACTGAGCACTGAATAAGCCAGATGGGAAACAGCTTATTAGCTAGGAAGATCCATGCAGCAGCTAAAGGCCATCAAATAAAACAAGCAGGTGGCAGGCACAAAACAAGACAGATGCTGTATTCAGTCACATTAAAATCTGTTGTAGGGTACAGTGAAAGAAAAGAAAGAATACTTCAAATGTTCTGGTATTCTTTAGAATTGGATCAGTACTAAAGAACTTCACTTGAGATCCCTCTCAAAAAACAGAGTATTTACTGACAGAATCCCTTACCCTGTTAGATGGGAACATGGAGCCCTCAGGACTACAGCAAGAACAGCAAATGGCAGCATTATTTAGGGCAGTATCTTTAACAGCTGCTGGCCAATATTTTTCCAGATGTAAGTCTGGCTTAAGACTGGTTCATTAATTTAATTTTTTCACACTATGAGACAGTGATGAAGAGTTATCACCTTGTTAGCTCTCCACACTTTCTAGTCCTTCCACACAGGCTTGTAAATAAACTTTCCCCTGAAGTTTAGGAAAAAAACCTCACAAAAACCAAACACCTTTTCCTCTGCTTATCAGACTGGTTAAAACCATTATTCGGACTCAAAATGGACTGTGTTAATTACATTAATTAAAATTTGCACTTGGAGCACAACACAAAGGCATATGCTGAACAACTGGACTTTTGAAGAAAAACCCAACAATCCTAAAATCCAAACAAATTCATCCTTTTATTCAGGTCAGTGATGAAGAGGACTTGAAAAAAGTCTTGGTATTTTTTTATTCTATCCACTTTTGAGAATAATACCAATGGGAAAGTAATAAACTAAAATACTAGGGGGGAACAACCTCCAACCTCCAGAGTTAAAACCCACAGTCACCTCATCAGATGCTAAAAAAATACCTAATCTCTGTTGCTGAAGAATAATTTTTGTGACTACTCCCATAACACACTATCAGGTTACAATTCTTCATGTCTAACAGTGACTGTTCCTTATTTTATCTTGTTTAATAAATGATTTCAACCTACCCTCATCTTTCACACTAAGCAGTAGACAAGAATCTGATCACCAAAATAAATGACAAGCCTACATAGCTAGAATAGTTCTTGCTTAAAAGAAGTGTAAAATATTAGAAGGCTAGAAAGAAATGTCTTATCAAGGAAATTCAATCAGTTTTAAACACTGGACTCTAAAGAGCATCTAACATCTCAAAATACCTGAACTGGAGCTATCTGAACTGGAGAGATAGGACTCTGGACAGAAAGAAGTTCCTTACAAAAGGCTGCATGTGTCCAGGAGAAAAATGAAAATAATTTTACACTTTGAGAAATCTGACATAAGAATATATTGTTCCCCTGCCTCCCAGCTGAAACAGAATGAAAGAACAGAACTATAAATTCTTTCCTTAAAGACTGGTAAAAGAAATTCAAAAGGTCAAAAGAATCAGATATAAAGGAACATCTGATAAAGTAAAGTAAAATCCTTTTGTATGACTTCACTGTCCAACAGTTTAGAGAGGTTTCCACAGTTTAACCTGTTGAGGGTCTCAGATTATGCAGAAGTAGCAGTGAGCATTTAAGCAGTAAAGAAACAGCTGTGTTTTTAGCCAAGGTGCAGAATCTCTCCCTTGGAGCCAACAAAGTACCCAAAGAAAACACATGAGGAAAACACAGCCGATATTTAAAGAGCCCCAAGGAAGATCCAGACTGACATCTCTGTTGCACTAATTAGTAAACAATGTAATCAAGAACAGACTTAGTGGACACAAACAAATAATATAATGGGAAAGATTCAGCCTGGCAGCCACTAAGACAACTCAGCCTGGAAAAGAGAAGGCTCCAGGGTGATCTCACATTGGCCTTCCAGTACCTGAAGGGGCTACAAGAGAGCTGGAGAGGGACTTTTTACCAGGGCATTTGTGATAGACCAAAAGGTAATAGCTTCAGACTGAAAGAGGATCAGTTTAGACTGGATATTAGGACAACATTCTTCACTGAGAGGGGGTTAAGGCACTGGAACACATTTCCTAGATGGTTGATGCCTTGTCCCTGGAAGTGTTCAGGGCTAAGTCAGATGGGGCTTTGAGCAGTCTGGTCTAGTGGAAAGTGTCTCTTCTTTCCCATAGCAGGGAAACTGGAACTAGAAGATCTTTAAGGTCCGTTCTAACCCAAATTTTTCTACGATCCTATGAAGTCATGCTCTGCAAAACTAATGGAATTTCAAAAGTATGGAGTAGTACAATGCATAAAGTGCAACTAAATGATAGACTCTGAGTTTACAAGTCCCTCACTTAAATTTTGAGGAAATTACACAACCAAGCAAGGAAAGGGGAAGTTCTTATATGCACAAGTACCTTAGGAACAGCCATAAATTGTCTAAATGGTTTCCACACAGCTGAAAATCACCTCCAGATCCCTGGGGAAAACCTGCTATGGTTTATGCTGATCCATATATTCATAAGTTAGAAAAGGAGATGGAAGACTGTTGACAATACAAAGTCTTAACAGTGAAGATAAGGGCTAACTCAAGAACTGGAGAAGGACTGATGTACAAAAAGCAGAAGCAGTGCTTATAGATCAATATAAAGCAAAACCTATGTATCTGCAGGTAGGAGAAAATTCTGGGTTCCTACTGGAATCACAGTCTCTAAGCCACTCACAACAGTATCTGGATATAGGACAGTTTATTTAGATCAGTTGGACTGCTTAGTGCCCCACATGGATCAATAAATAGTTAGAAAATAAACAGAACACTATTGTGACGGTGTACAGAACTACAGAACTAATTTGTACCTGTATTCCAAATACTGAGACCAAGGTTAGTTAACTTTCTTTAAAAAAACCAAACCAACAGTAAAAAGTTAAAAACACTTCTGAGTAAAGTAAAAAACAGCTCACACAAAGGCAGGCTAAAATACATGGAATACATTTCATATAACAACAACTGATTAGATCTGCCTCTTCAGTCCAGAGAAGAGGCAACTTATAGCCAGTAGGGGAAACAACAAAGGCCTACAAAATGAATGACTTGGAGAAGTTGCAAAGAGATTGTACCCTTTCTTGCCCGATATAAAAATAAAGGGTCAAAAACACAGTAGCTGAGGATCAGATCAAAACTAACAAGGGTAAGCTGTGTGCAAATTATAATCAACCTCAACTTGCCATGAGATGTTGTGGACCCCAATGTTTTATATGGGTTCTAGGACAGACTGTGCAAATACATCTAAAAAAATATAGACTGAAAGTGATTAAATTCAGAAACACAACCCACATAGTCCAGACAGAGCAGAACACAAGCAGAGGAATCTGGTAAATACAAACAGTGCTATAATAAACTTAGTTAACATCTTAAGAAACCAGCCTCGAAAGGCTTAGTAACACCTAGGAAAATGCTGGCTAGCCAGCAATTAAAAAGATGAATGCCACAGGATGAAAGGCACTTTATTTGGCTCTTCACAACTTTGATTTCCTATCTGCAGTCAGATATCATCTAAGGATAGCTAATTAGACACTACAGCCCCCTGTAATTGTGGGATATATACAGAGGGTTCCTGAACTGGCACGACATGCTAATTTGTATGGAGTCAAACAATCTATACCACATTGTCTTTAATTTCTGATTTATCCCTTGTGATGAGCACAGCTAGTTATAGTTGATCAGGACAATCTGCTATACAATCTCATTAAGGCCAAGGCATTTCTCTCACTTTACCAAGTTTTTAAAATTAAACTAAGGACAGAATGCGAGCTTCAGCTCTGCCTTGGTCTATCATACAATCCTCAACTGTTTTACAACTGAACGAGGTAGACTGCTAATCTGAACAGAGATGTATGATTTCAGTAGGACAGCAGAATCAAATTCCAGTGATTTCCCCTATACTGTGGGTGATTTCTCACAGCAGATGACAATATTCCTTTCTCCCGTTTTTATTCTCTTCAATACTCAGTAAGCAGAAGGACTGAAGTAATAGCAGCAATCTCTCCTAAGAAGAAGCTGGCTTTCCCCCCCAATCAACAGACAGTACCTGTGCAAAGTTTTCTTGATGGTTCTACAGGTATTTTCTATCTCTGATCTCTCCCAGATGTAATAAAACTCTTTCAGGCACACCAGAATTTGCAAAGAAAGTCAGTACTAATAGGCTTTCAAGTGCATATCTATCAAAGGCAAGTATTAACAACTCTGCCACTCCCTCCCATGTCCTAAGTTCTGGGCAGGGCCCCCAGAGAAGGACAAATTCTTCTTGGCAAGTTATGTAATCCACATGCGTATTAACATAATATGATTTTCTTACAGAACACAGGTGGGACTACTTTGCATGGCAGCAAGGAAAATGTAAGATAGTTAGGTATCTTAAGCCATCAGCAACACCTTCTCAAACACACATTCTTCCATCCTATTCTTTGTCCAAATTCTGAACAGCTACTTTTTCCTGCAGCATCCCATGTGCACCAGCCATGGCAAATGTTCCTGAGATCATCCTCCAGCCCACAGTAACCCAACTGCAAGGTCAAGGATGACAATACTAAACTCAGATGAAAGAGGGGAGCACATGCTTTGAAAGCATTCCAAATAGGTATGCATCAGGGAAGCAGAAATGGTCAACTCATTTCACCGGCCAATATCAGATCTACAGTGGTCACAAGAAACTTTCAAGAATGGTTATTACAAATTTACTTGCAAAAGGAGAATTTGCTTACAAAAATAAATTAGCACTACCTTATGATGTAGAAGTGATTCTATAAGCTTGGCATAACTTCCTTTCATTTTAGCTCCAATAAATGTTACAAAATCCATCTGTCTTTGTTTTAGAAGGCTTCCACATCCTTTGCATATGAAACAGTTTGGTTTTTTTTCAAATTTCTTTTTCAGTAATTGATATACTGACGGTTCACCAGCTGTTAAATATTGAATTTTCTTAAAAAAAGGAAAGTGTAGTTCAAGATTCTAAGTGATATGTTAATACAAAATTTTTATGCAACATGATAAAGACTGTTATATGGCAGCAGAACACAGATTTTTTTAATGTGCTACACCTGTCAGGCCATTTGTTCCAGTTTAAAAGTTCCTATGTTGATAAAAACTACAGGAATTTCACTAAATTCGCCGTAAATAAAAATACAGTTTGAACAACCAGTTATGGTAAATTAGCTTATACCTAAAACTTAAACTAATTTTCCTGTTACTTATGGAATTTGTATGTGGCCCACTGTCAGTCTTAATGAATCTCCAAAAATTACCAAAAGCCACAGTTCATCCAAGTTTAGTGAGGATGAGCCCAGGTGTGCATTAGCCCTCCCTGAAGGCACAGCCCAGGTGTATAATAACTGAACCTTAATTACATTTTCTACAAAAAAAAAAGTGAAACAAGAACACAGTTTTCTGCATCTGGAAGTACAATTTACAAATAGGTTAGGCTACCATAAAGTAATAGCAGCTGTCAGTGGTTAAGTCCTTTCTGAAGTCATCTTTGACTAAAGAAAAGATACTTCTACCTGTCGACTTTCACTTACGAACACTCTGAGGACAATAAGTTTGGAAAAGTTTTATAGCTAAGGAAAAGAAATATTACTTCTTATAAAAGAAATAAATTTCCGCAACATTGAAACTTCCACATTAATGTTTTAAACAACTCTTTAAGAAACTACTTGTGAAATTAAACAAAGCAATTTCTTTTACTATTTATTGCTCAACCCAAAGAGTTAAAAAAAACTGCAACAAGAATTTTGAATTCAAACGCAGAGACAGATATACTGGCAAATCCCTCAAGCTCCAAACTTGGTGGAGGCTAAGGAAGTACTCACTACATGCCCACCTGGCTGAACAGTCTGTGATCACATGTCACACAACCTTCCCATGGCTTTTTATGCTGTCCTCAAATATATTTCTAGTATTGACTGTAGCCTCGTCATACCATTTAAAAAAAAAAATCCTCTTAATTTATAGTCAAGCTTCTTACCCTGAGACCAACATGCACTTATTGTTTTTAACTGTGGATTTAAATTATTATAATATATATGAAATATATAACACATGCGATCATTATACAAAATATAATGGAAATAAATTTAAAAGAGAAGTTTTGAAAATGAATATATATACACACATGGCCACAAAAATACATGCATATCAGCATACTGATATATGCTTTTTACTATACATCTATAAAATACCTTAGTATTATTTTTAATGTATTATAATGAAGTCATGAGTTTTAATGTTTAGGAATTCAAATCAATGGTACTTTAAGTTCAATGAAATAACATTAGAGAAATTTAAATCAAAACTACCTGGCCTGTTAACAAGAAATTAAAGTGACATCTTTAGACAAGAATATGTTCTTTCTGGTCAGCAAGGCTAGGGGCACAAACCTGTCTTCTTTCATGCTTTAATTCTACTAAACATGGGTAACTATATACTTTTAATTATTTCCCTGATTACAGCCCGAAAATAAGAGAAAGAAAAAAAAAA
>VXBU01019181.1:70725-92239 GCA_013400315.1 Bombycilla garrulus
GCCCTCTGCCGGCCGCGGCCTCCGCCCCGCCCCTGCGCGCGCCGCCTGCGTCACTGCGCGCCCGCGCGGCCTCGGGCGGAGCCGCGGAGCCCGGAGCCATTCGGGCAATGGGGGGTGCTCCTGGGGCGGGGAGCTCCCTGCCGGCCGCCAGTGAGGAGACACGGCTATCAGTGTGCAATACTCAAAGTGGCTGAAAAATCCACGGTAGCTCCAGGCTCTGCTGCATTATCACAGAACCGCAGAATAAGCTGAGTTGGAAGCGCCCCACAGCGATGACCGAGTCCGGCTTCTGCACAGCACCGTCCCCAAGAGTCACAGCCTGCGCCCGACAGCACTGCACTCTAGTGGGCTGCTGCTGTTCAGTGCGTAAACCCTTTCGATGAAAAACCTTTTCCAAATACCCAGCCCAAGTCTCCCCTGATGCAACTTCAGGACATTATCTCAGGTCCTCTCGCTGGTCACCACAGAGAAGAGATCTGCTTTTCCCCCACAAGGAAGTTGTAGACTGCAATGAGGTCTCCCCTCAGTTTTCTTCAGGCTGAACAAAGTGACCTCAGTCACTCCTCATATGGCTTCCCCTCAAGACCCTTCACCATCTTCATTGCCCTACTTTGGGTGCTCTCTAATAGCTTAATAACTNGAGTCACTCCTTATACGGCTTCCCCTCAAGACCCTTCACCATCTTCATTGCCCTACTTTGGGTGCTCTCTAAATAGCTTAATAACTTCTTATACTGTGGTGCCCAAAACTGCCCCCAGCACTCGACGTGAGGCCTCCCCAGCCCAGAGCAGAGCAGGACAATCCCCTCCCTTGCTGGCCATGCTGTGTCTGATGAACCCCAGGACAGGCTTGGCCCTCCTGGCTGCCAGAGCACTGCTGACTCACGTTCAGCTTGCCGTCTTCCAGGACCCCCAGATCCCTTTGTGCAGCACTGCTTCCCAGCCTCTCATTCCCCAGTCTGTCCATACATACATCCAGGGTTGCCCCATTCTAGGGGCACAATCCAGTACTTGCCCTCATTAAACTTCATATGGCTGGTGATTGCACAGCCCTCAAACATGTAATGGTATCTTTGCAGGGCCTCCCTGCCTTTGAGGGAGCCAACAGCTCCTCCCAGTTTTGTACTGTCTGCAGATTTGTTCAATATCCCTTCCAGTCCTCTGCCCAGCTCATTAATGAGGAAGTTGACAAGCACAGGGATGAGGATGGAGCCTTGGGAGCCACTGACTGAGTGACAGGTCACCAGTCTGATGTCACCCCCTTCACTATAACCTTGTGCACCTGACCCATAAGCCAGTTACTCACCCATTACATGATGTGTTTATCCAGCCGTGTGCTGGACATTTTATCCAGAAAGATACTATGAGGAAAAATATTGAAAACTTTGCTAGTTATAACAAGTAAGGCCTTTCTGTCCTGGCTCCTTTTGTGTGGAAGCAAACATAAAACATATTCTTTGCTGGAGGTGGTATATCCTTATTTCATTGATGGTCATTGAAAGAGAATGACACTTTTTTCCATAGGAAGGAAAGCAAGTAGCTCCAGTTTCAGGTGCAGATGAAAGGCTGCCAAGGGGAGGTAATAAACAGTATTTCACTATCATCATTCCCCTTTTCATCCAAAACACACGGGTGATTAGTAATGCATTCTTATTTGCAGTTTAAATTTATTCATGTCCTGCTTATTCTTCTAGTATCAATATTACCTGTAGTTTAAATAACTCTCACCTACTGTTATCACAGCTATTTGCTACAAGAGAATAACATAAGAGAGTAATTTGATCCTCTCAAAGATTTCATTTCATTCACCTAACAGTCTTGGTCTCCCACTGCAGGATAGATCAATCATCTTAAAGTCACTTTTACCTTTGTTTTTGCAGATGTTGCAGTTTCTACTCTGTGTGCATGGTGTTTAATATATGCATAGTTTTATTCATCTGCACAACTGTGGATATCCAGGTACATATGCTCACTAAAGGTTTTTAAAAGAATTTTTTCTTTGAGCTGTGAGTGCTGATGGAAAGTTTTCAAAGGAAACAGATGATGCTGTTCTAGAGAGCAAGACAATTGGCAGATAATGTATACTAAAGAAGTTTTTGGGCTTTCCAAAACAGACCTTCCCAATGATGTCTGTCAGGAGCGCATAGTTAGACACCAAATGGTTTTTAGATTATTGTCATCCAGGTGGATGCCACACTGTGACAGAAATGGCAGCAGTGCTCCTTGTGTGATGTGATCTTATGTTTAGTTTAAAGGGCAGCACAACTGGTTTGTCCAGTCAAGGTGCCAAGCATAATAATATTTTTATTACTGGGCCCCGTTATTAAAGGCCTCTTCTGAAAATAAGCTGTTCTGCAAGTCTACAGAGGGGACAAATACTGTAATGAAAATGTAATTTCTGTCAAGGGCTCAGTTCTGTTTCCAGAAGCACACAAGCTGTACTCTGGCTACTCAGCAATGACTGTGGACCATCTAACTACTGATACTGACAGGTCCATTATGGTTATCCTAGGGGTCAGTTGTAGTAATTTCCATTAAAAATTCTACTTCTTTTATGTATTTTCCTTTTATTCTGTTTTTTATATGCATACTTTCAGTTGTTTTAAATTACTATCTGGGCCTTGGAGAACAATTCTCTTAGCTAAACATTCTTATACCCTTTCTGAATATATTCCTTAGCCTATTTTACCTTTAACTTACTTTTTTCTCCTGTCTTTTCCAAATTAAAGAAAAAAATATCAGTTTCTTGTATTAACTGCAAGGTACTGAAAATATTCTTTTTGGAAACTTTCTTTTCCAATTCCATGTTAAATTTTCTGTCTTTCATTTGATTTGGTTTTTGGTTCTTGGTTTGTTTTTGTTTTTGTTTTTTTAATTAAACGGTTGAGGAATTTTTTAATATTTAAAAACTTTTGGCAAGAGCTAATTATATATTTTTAAGGAAGAGAATTACACATGAGGGATTCCAGTTCGTGTAGTCTATCTTAGGACAATGCTTTTTACTGCTGTGACACTGTGTTGTGGTAGGAGGGCTATGGACAAAAGATGGAGTAATTTTAGTTGTTAGAAACATCATGATTGTAAATGGATTACACAGGTTATCATGAGTAAAGCTGACCAAAACCTTTTATATATACACACTCCACGCATTTCTGTAGCTGCCCGAAGTGAAGCTGTACGAAACATGAAGGGAAGAATGAACACTGAGACAGCAGCAAGGAGCTATGTTTACCTTTTCCCCTCTCTCAAGGGCAGCTTTTTTACAGTTACTTCCATGGTTCCCCTGGAAATGAGTTCTCTGTGCATGGCTTGACAGATTTGAACAGTCCAGTTTCCAGATGGGTGAAGGAGTCTAACTAGATGTCCTGGTAATCATGGTAATTATAGTGGGACAGGATTTTACAAGATCATGACATGTAAACTGAATCATGTTTTCCTGCAGGAGTGAAACAATATAGATCCAAATATATCCAGGTCTAACACAGAAACGTGCACATATTTACATTTTAAAATAACCTATTAGCTCCTGCCTCTTGTATTCTCATATTTTCAAAATTTATACAGCTACTTAACTCATTTGCATTTTTAAAGAATTCCAGTGATTACGTCTGGATATAGAGAAGCTCAGAAATTCTGTGAGTTGTTTCCCTTGCAGTTATCTTGAACTCCAAATTATATGTTTTATGTTATCTTCACAAATGTAAAAGTAGCTTCTCTGGCAATTTATAGTGTAAAACAGAAATTTCAATAGCAATTGTGGATGCAACACGGAAATCTATTGTGTACTAATTAGAAACTTGAATGTGCAGCAAAGTATTTGTGCAAAGAAAATGGGAATGATAGGATGAATAAATTAGCTGAAACTGGTTTTTCTGTTCCGAGCTTATTAAGGTGTTCTGACTGTGTAGTGTTAATATTAAAAATAAGATTCTTTTCCTGAAACCTTCAAAAGGGAATTGCATAATGCTATTTTCTTCTTATGATGCCTACTCCATTTATTTTCAGACTGCATTTCTCAGAAACAGCCTACTTGGATTTTCTACTTTTCCCGATATTTTTTTCTCCAATAAACTTTTCCATCCCGACATTGCATAAGTAGTACTATCCGAATTGATGCTGTTATTTTACCAGCCTGGCTTCTTTTTCATTCTTCCTTAGGTAGAATTTAAAGTCAATAAAATGTGCTGACAGTTATGTATCTTCTCCCAGATCTGCCCAGTAGATGCCTGGGATGTGCAGTGGATGGGATATTTGAGGGGGCGGTAGTTACTCCAAGACTATTAACTGTTTAATCTTTAGCCCATAGCTTGGAGACAGGATGGCTCAGGCAATTGGTAATGGGATAAAGATTTTCACCTCTGAATTGCCAACTCTGGGCCAGATTAGTAGGACAGGATATTTCCACCATCTGGTGTCTGGTCAGTGACCCATATGAGGGAAATCAGTAGCCATCCCTGCTACTGGTGAACAGCTCTACAGTTAACCCCCCCTTCTCCCCCCAACACATACTGTGTGAGAATGATTGCACCACAAACAGCTCGTAATGAGCACGAGAACTAAAAATTGCTCTAGAAACTTGATGATCAGCACACTGAAGGGAGTGTGGGAGAATTTGCCAGCATGAGCTGTCAGGGGATGCTGTTTCACTGGGAATATTCACTTTAGAGAAAGCTAGTTTTTTAGACAGCAAGCAACTGATGATTCTTGGCTGAAAATAACAACAGCTTGTAAGAAAAGTAACTTGATTTTTCTGTAATGCAGGAAAACTGAACTTCAAAAGGCAAATATCCACCAATAATATTTCTTGATGGCATATGATGTCAGTACTCAAATAGGATTAAGAGGATGCTCTATTTGAATGTGTAAAGTTTTTGCAGTCTGAGATAGGTTAGCAGATTTGATCAATAAAGAATTATTTATCAGTGTGCTGTATTGGAATTATTTGTAACATAGGACTTCTGGACACTTACATCCACTTCCTGTTTTAGAAATAAGGCCAGGTGTAATTATAGGATCTGTGAACTGGGCTAGAGTCTGAATTTTTGTAGTTTTCTGAAGCAATATTCTGTCTGAATCACAAAACACAGGTTAAATAGTACTGGTGAGAGAAAAAAGGCCCTCATACTAATATTAAAAACAGTGCTTATATTATTTGCTACTACGATATTTTATTTAAATATGGAAATAATAAACCAATGCTAACCAGTTTAAGGCTTTGCCTAATGTTTCTGAAGCAAAACTAGATTCTAGGTGACCACTTTGAGAGAAACTGAACACCTAGGCCTTAATGAAGAGATTTAAGGAAATGTACGAAGAATGTGGCGTCTGATTTTCTGGGTAGCTGTCCCTGTCCGGTTTATTTTGCAGTCAGGCACGTCGCCGGCAGTTCCCGCAGGTTCCGAGCCGGGCTCAGGGGCGCGGCGCTCCCGAGCGAGCGCGGGCGAGCGGCGCAGGCGCGGGGGCTCCGAGGCGCCGCTGAGTGCCGCGCTCCCGCCGCCGCCCAGCAGGGGGCGCGCCCGCGCCGGGCCCCGCCAGCCGGCGATTTTCAAACCTTTCCCTCAAAGCTGCTCTTCGATCCATATTCTCTCTGCACGCCTTTGCTGAAAGTGCCTTTATCGTGCATTTGTGAGTGAGCGTTTCAGAAAACAACCCGGCCTTTTTATGTCTACTCTTATGGTTATCTTGTCATTTTATTCATCATGAGCTATGGATTGCTCCGGCATCATAAGCCTTGAGTAATCTTTCTCATGCACAATATTGAAGAAATAGACCCTGAAATAATTCTCACTAATCACAGCTTGTGAGGGCAGTAGGCTTTTAAAATAAACAAGCTTGGCTTTGTAAAATGTTGTAAGTCAGGCTAGCATAAGGTGAAGTATGGAATTTTTCTTGCATGTGTAAGGCAAGAATTTTCGAATTTCAGCAACAGGCTGTAGCGGCTGTGATCTCACCTATGGTTTGTACTTTTGGATGTCACTTTCATAAAAGCCACGGAATACATTCTGGGATGCAAAGAATGTGGCTGAGACATCTCGCCTCAAATATGTGCTTTTTCTGTTAGGTTTTAAATCTCAGATACATACAGCTATTTTGGAAAGAATCTTTGTCTCTGCAAACTCATTACTAGAAAACAAATACAGCAAAATCATGTTGCATTAAATTACATCTATTTTATTTAAGAATTATTGTTTCAAAAATTAGTGACTGTAATATAATTTTTTGTGCTGCTGTCTATACCTTCATTCTCTTTAATTTAATTTATTTATTTCTCCCTTTAATCCCTCCATGTCCTTAAATCCTCTGGTACAGCCTAATCCTTCAAATCCTATAATTACTCAAACAAAGCATTTTAACCTTGTGGCCTTCCTGGGCTCTTGCCTATTGCTTATGACGTGTAGGTCTTGCTTGACTAATGATGTTTACTGCTGCATTTTCTTTCCTAGGATACTCATGGAAAATTTCATGCCACATAGCTCCCATTTATAGCAGGCCTCAGTGTCACAATATTACTATGAGCATTGTAAAAACAGTAGTGGCTGCCTTCCACTCTTAGAACAATTGCTTCTTTTACTCAGAATTTATAATTGACCTTGGTGTAATCACAAATAATTAATCCCAGTAAAGCCTAGATTTTGGTAATTTAGATTTCAAGTAACTATTCCCAAATTCTCTGCATCTTTTCAAAAGTGGGGTTTTTTTTGCATACAGTATAAGATGTATAACTCATTTAATTCAGGCATCTAAGAATGACAACACTTGATGGCACTATGTTGTTTTGCCTGAATATGTGTCTAAACACTTAATAAACACATTATATTCATTTCTCTTAGAAGATTCTGAATATTAGGATGAGGATACTTTTTATATTGGAATAAATTTATATGGAATTTATAATTTTTTCCTGGAAGGTATTTTGTAAATAAGTAGTCATACCTTTACTTACTTTATTTATTTTAATTTTTGAAAGAGGAATGAGCGGGCCAGGCTCTGACTAAAATTAACAAGTGATTTTGTTAACAGGAATGATATTTAAAAAGATAATGAAGAACAATTTTATATAGTATTTTTAAGGGGAAAAGGAAATAAAGTTATGGCAGGAAATTTAGAAAAAGGCTGCAAATTTTAATGACGTTTCAGTACTGAAAAAAATTGCCCTGTTGACAATGGTGAAAGCAAATGACAATGCCATAAGTGACTGGGTTTTAGTAAAGTCCGAAAGTGCAGTGGAGAAAAGAATATAAAGGCAGAAAGAGACTGAAAAGATACCAGAGTAGTGGTATCAAGAAGAGGAGTACCATATTAAATATGTGAAACTACAGGAAACAAATACCTGGAATGTGAGTAGTAGAAACAAATTGGCCTGTAGGAATAAAGGAACTATATATGTGTATCTGTGAATTTTGTATGTATTTTCAATTATTATTAAACATTATGATTCTTGCTGAAAAAACCTGACAGTCCTGTTTTCAGCATTAAGCACCTGTGTTAACAAAACTTTCTGAACTGTTTTGAATGTTTTATGCAGTAAGAAAGATACATTTCATTGGAGATAATGATAAACAGAAGAGTCATGAAATCTGCAGTTTTATTCTGTGTTCAGCTGTTCCAAAGCTGTGGTGGGGGGTACACATGCTTATAGAGGGATGTACATTGACAGCTTGAATCCTGCAAGCTCAAATAGAGGGAGACTCTCTTTGTTACTGTTTTTATGACCTGTGAGCAAAATTCTCTAACCAATGTTTGAGCCACAACCCCTGGCTCTCACCTCTGTGCCTTTTATGTACAGTTAATACATCACATATTTACCAGATGTACATTGAGTGATTTTTTTTTTTTTGTATACACACATTACTTTAAACTGCCTAAACAAACCATGGAAGCATTTATGAAAATATGCTGGGATGACTTTTAGGCACAAGAGACTTGCACATCTGGACCTGACAAGATTTATGGCATCACCTTTTCCAGCATGTCTTTGAAAGAGAATCTGCCTAAGAAAATATGAATTCTCCTTATTAGGCACATTAAGCTCAGCTGGAAACAACAGAATGCCTGGAACTATTTTCTCAATATGATTTCCTGGGAGAATTTTTTTTTTTCTGAGATTGAGCAACTGTGACTAACCTATTGAAAATAAAATTGGTTCATAAAACAATTTTTTTTTTTTAGAATAACCAGACTCTTAAACTTGCTTTCCCATCCCACAACAAAAAGGACATAATTGTAGGTACAAGTGGAACAAACATGGTAAGATATAGGATGTGGGAGAAAATTCATTTCTGGAGAAGAGACGTTGAAAATCTTGTATGATACAATTTGTGGAAGAGACATCTAAGTTTGGATTTCCCCCCAGTGGTGTCAATGAGAGCAAAGCTGTCTCATGGCAAAGCTTACTAATTAATGAGGAGCCTTGAGAAAGACACAATACCCAGCACACATTTCTTGTATTCCTCAATACAATTAGATGATTAAAGACACTATAAAGCAGCCCTTAAAATGCAGCTGCTGTGTCAAAATGTATAGGTAGAGATAATACAGAGGTTTTTTTTGACCAGTTTGACACTGTGGGAAAAATAGGGATGTTTTGGGATATGCACAGTTTTTGTGCATTTGGACCAAGTAAACAAATGTCTGTACTCGCTCAGATTAACTACACAGTTAATTAACTGAACAGTTGAGTTCACCTCTGCAGGATGTTACTGAGACAAATAGCACAATAAGATGTGATAGACCATAAGAGAGAGCAGTTAAAAGGTGAAAAGAGAAAGCAAAAATGTTGCAAGTACTTAAAATTTAAGGGAAGAGATTTTAATTGGTAGGAATGTGACAAAAATGGCACCATCTTAATACTGCTGTGAGACCCCTTATTTTTCCTCTTTCCTTTAGCATTTGTCACTGCTGATAAAAATGCTGTATATTTTCTGAAAATAGCCTGAGCACTACATTGCTTGACTCTTTAAGACACTTCATGGTGACTGCAATATCCTTGAGCTTACATGAAATTATTACAGCTGTGAAGAAAAGCTGTAAGTGAAATAAATCAATTTAAGGACCAGCCATACTTGTTCACAGTGATCAGTATTGAATCCCTGCAGCCATTCAGTAATAATCATAATAGTCATTATGCACAACGAGCACCAGTAGTCTGCCTTTATTAGAGCAAGAAAGCATCAGCCTGCTTTCTTTATTTCAGACCTGCTTCTTGATGTTAATCAGGAGTAATGCCTTAAGCAAACAAGTTCTGTGATATTTTCCTCTTTTCACTAAATTTAAGCTACAGTACCTTAACACTCAGAATCATCTGTGTCTATTCTGCAGCTTTAATCTTGCATGATCTTCATAGCTTAATCTTGCCCTGTTTTCACAGCTCTTTCATGTTGGTTAGATACCATCTTCTTATTAACTTTGTTGAAGCCTGTCAAGACAAAAAAAAAAGAAAAAATCCCCAAAACACAGGTAATTTTTCAAGGAGTTTTGATTTGATGAGTTTTTAAATCTTCACTTTTTCCTGCAAGTTTAGGCTATGACTTGAACATTTTTCCACTTTACTAAATGATAAGGAAGTAATAGGTTCTATTTTTACAATTTAAAATCTGGCCATAATATTATTCTTTCTGTGTCTGTTTATTCTTCTACAGTTGCATTTTTCAGTATTTTCATTTTTGGCTACAGGTTTTCCATTTTGGGTTTTAAAAAGTTGTAATAATAACTTAAAGGCTGAGATTTTTTCTTTAAGTAAGAGAAATCAGTCTTTCAAAAATCTGATTTAGTACTTTCACACAAAAAGTTATAGGCTACATACACTGTTTTTTATATGCTTCACCTCCATGAGATACAGATTTGGAAGATACGTAAAAGAATATATCCTTCTTCCTGTCTCTTTTATTGTATTTTTAAATTTTATTATATATTTTTTATCCTCTGCCTGATCCTGTGTATCTGTTATCCTGATTCTCCATGCAAATAGGAGTGGGAGAGCTGCTAAGCTTCTAAGGGGCTGTGTGGGAATGTCCAGACATTGCATCTTGGAGCATCCATTTATTTTGATCTGTTGCTGTGAGATTCTTTGCAACTTTCTGCAGTGAATCTGAAGAGTTGCCTGCTCCTCATTCACATTTTAATATTGTGTTTTAAAGTGTGTTTAATGGCAACAGGATTAATGAATTGTCACATTATGGTATCTCGGATGGTAGCTCAGTTCTTATTTGTAATCATATTTTGCAAAGTTTTCATTGTTTTGAACATAATGCTGTGGCTGTTGATTGAAGAAAAGCTTTGTGGAGACTTCTAGAACTATTTATCATTTTTTGCTGGTTCATTTAAAAACATAAAGATTCAAAACAGATAATTTCTGTCAATCTTTGTTAAAGAGGCGGGGCACGTTTCCCTTCAGGTTTATCTACTCGATGCTCTGGACTTCAGAGGAAACAATTTTTCATAACTTGAGTGAAACAGCTATTCTCAAAATCAGATTAAGATTGATTACATAAGCTATTATAAAACTGAAGTGGAATTAAAATATGAAATACAACCTAAAATGCTGTGGTTGAGAAAGTCTGCATCCAACCGTGACCAAAACAGTGTGCAGCTCTTAGGCTACAAATGTGTATCCAGGCATACAAAGGAAGGACAAGGCAAGGATATGTTGTTTTAACTGCAATACTGCAGTACCATACCCAAACAATCTCAGAAGTCTCCTCTTGTGCCTGTACTGTTTGGTTCTTTCTCACTTCCTTCAGAGTATAGAAAATGTATTTCAAGTGACCTCATACATGTCCAAAAAAACCCCACTATAACTCTAGTTTTGATTGTACTTTACTTCTAAGCCTGTTATTCCGCATCACTCCACATGGTGTCTTCTTGGACTGTAAATCTTTAAAAATAATTCAGAAGCCAGTTCCCTTCCAATCCAGCTTTTCATTCTTCCCTTCTCTCGTGTGCACGTGTATTTACACACAGCTCATGTCTGACCCATTTGTGATTTGACAAAATTTAAAACTGTTTACTTTGAAGACTTGATTTTTTGTTTTCTGCAAGGAAGGTGACTTAGTAAGTTGCTTTAAGGGGTTACATGTGTTAGAATAACATGGTTTTGTTTTCAAAGGCTTTGAGGAGATTCTCCTTTACCTTCTAAATGCACACATTCAGAAGCAATGTTGTTCAATAGGTTCCTGTAGGTCAGATTCCCAAGAAGAGAGTGGGATAGTGGAACAGCACGCGAAGAAATCCCTGAGAAGAAAATCGGAGGAATGGCATTTGTTCAGCCTGGAGAGAAGGCTTGGGGTGATGCAGTTTCAGTCTTCCAGTATTTGTAAGTGCAGCTGTGGTGGAGAGGGAGGTGCTTTTTCTCAAGCATGCACAAGGTGAGAACAAGAGGCAATAGGCACAAATTTTTCAGAAAAATTCCCTCTGGACACAGGAAAGGTTTTCTTCACTGTGAGAACAACTAAACTCTGGAATAGGTTACTCAGTGAAATAGTGGAATGTTTCTCACAGGAATTACTAAGAGCTTGGTTTGACAGAGCCCTGGGTAACCTTCTCTAGATCCCTGCTTCCAGGAGTTTAGACCAGATCATCTTAACAGCCACCTTTCAACTTGGACTATTCTATGTTTGCATATTTGTTCTTGTTATTTAATTTGTAAAGTTGAATGTTGGAAATAATCTGTCTTTAAGGAGGAGATTCTAATGTTATTTTTAGTGTGCTAGGGAATTGTTGTGATGAGGACCCAAAGAGTAGTGGTATCCAATATATAGAAAGACAGAGACATAGGGAAAGACACGCAGAAAGAAGACATGCAGAAAGAGTATGATCTATAAAAAGTCATCCAAGCTGGCAAAGTCTTTCACAGGTTGCTTCTCCCATTTTGTGACAGCATCAGTTGCAGTGAATGTCTTAGTTACTGAGACTGTATTAGGATGGAAGTAAGCTTTTAAGACACTTCCCAAACTTTAGAAAGCCAGAGTAGTCACTGTTCTCACTGTTACTGGGGAAACTGTCAGCCTGCATGGGCCATCTCATCTAATGAGAAAACTGTAAAAAATTATTTCACCTAAACTTGGAATTCAAATATTTGATGCTTATAAAGCAGTGAGATTTTTGGTTTTGCTTTATCAAGACAAAATTATATTCACATGTAAGAGCTACCTGGAGACCTGGGTCAGCTATTACACAAGTGGACTTTTAAAAAGTAGGTAGCTAAAAGTATGACAGCTAATACATTCAATTCTTGGTGTACCTTGAAATTACAAAACCAGTATAAGAAAGCCTGGAAGTTCTCAAACAATAAGAATATAAATGTAGCATTTTAAAGGATCAAGGTGAATGTACATGACAGTTTTCACTGAATTACTGATCATTAATAGTGATAAAAAGAAATGTCTATGCTGCCTTTTTTCATGTAGAGAAGACACAACAGAGAATGAAGCATAAAGCATAAAACCGTAAGTAAAAGGAGAAAGGATATATTTTTAAAATTTACATCACAGCAAATTGCCAAGGACAGTTTGGAAACCTCAAAAAGCAGGTGTCACTATGTCCTTTAAGTAGGCAGTTGCTGGTGTTTTGGATCCAGAACTCTTGTGTTACCTACCTCGGCTCCCTCTCACCCTCTGAGTTTTATATTCCTTCCTGTACGGAATCACCATAGCTCCAGCAGGAAGGGAGGATATGCTAGCATCTCACAGAGGAGGCAGTGCTTGGAGTCAAAGCTTGTAAATATTCTTATTAAGGTTGTAAATAGTTTCATTGTAATAAATCATAAATTAACTTACATGCAAGACAGCAGTTTTTAGGGAGGTAGAGTTTTCTCTCCAGGTCTTTGTTGGAATGGAAAACTAGCTGCTGCTGCTTACAATGAAAATGTTCCAGTTACTTTAAAAAAAGAAACCTATAGTGATGCAAAATTCCTCCCAATGCTTCCTCCTTTTCAGGTACTTGTGGGATAAACTCAGAGCAAATTAATAATTTTGTTCATCAAAGTCCTGCTGGAAGCTGGAGTGAAGAATTGTTCACAGTGAAATAAATGATGGGTCTTTCAGTGTTATTATTCAAAGTAGGTTAGGATTTCATGCTTGGCATCTTTCATATTATATTTTGAAATCTTATTTTTCATATTATATTTTTGTCATCAGCTGGTGCAAAAGTCCATATATAAACATCTTTCATTCCTCTTGTTAAATGAATTTATATATTCTACCTAATGTAAAGCAGTTTTAAAATTTAAATTTATAATTTTTTCTTCTCTTACCTCTTCTTTATCATATGAGCAGACTTCTGTTCTAATTGCTTCAAGTAGAGTTCTTGAGGATCTATAAGATTATTTAAATGTTAGAAGATTTGGGTCTGAGGCTCTATTTTTTTTTCCATATTGAGAATTTCCAGGTCAACCTTGGTAATATAGAAATAAGGTATAAAAGGTATGAGTTTTTAATAGGTGCCACTAGTTCATAGCCATTATGTCAAAGTTAAATTTGCAGATGCTCACAGAACCACCATGCCATTACCTCAGTCTCTGAAACAAGTTTAAAGCTTCACTTTAGCAATGTCAGAAAGAAAGTGAATCCTAAATTCTGTTAAATGAGTAAGTATGTAAATGAGTGATGACTGAAGGTATATTTACGACAGTATTTACATTTTAGTCAATTGCAAAGGTGGTTTTTAAGAGTATTTTTACAGAAAACTTCTTGTGAAACATAGTTTAAAACAGTGCCCATTTTGTTAAAGGCCTTGATAAAAACCCACAATAATTCTCGTTAACTGACTTAATAAAACAGTCCGGCACCACATATATTTTGCATTATTAAAACTCTGCTTTTCAGAGAAAGCAATTAATCCCCTCATCCACCTTTTTATTCCATCTTTCAATAATATCTCAGAAGTGTACAGATATTACTCATTTTCACCACAACTCTGCAAAAGGAGTGATTATTACCTTGTTTAGCAAAGGGGAGACACAGACTTAAGGGACTGCATGTGATCTCAATTCAAGATAACAATTAGTGCTGTAAGTCAATCATTCTTCAGACCTTGGCTGCCAGTTTTGCCAGCAAAAGGAAGCCAAGAATGAATTCTATGAACTACTGTGAGTTGTGGCATGATTTCTTCACTGAACTTGGCGTTAAACATTTCTTATGTTTAGACTTTACTTCCATTAAGGTGGTAAGCCTGTCATCTAGAACATGCTCTACTGGCAGCCTGTGCAATGCTCAGTTTAATTGATTTCTCAGCATTGCACAGGAGTTCAGAAGTGTGATATGGGACCAGGATGAGCTTGAAGAGAAGACTATCATAATGCAGCCAAAAAACAATGAACATTCCAGCAGTTCCTAATTCTTAAGTGGTTGATTCTACACACAAATAATACATTCTTAATGTGTTTTTTTATGGATAATTTCTTAGCTTAAAGAAGAGAACTCAAAGCCACATGACAGTAAAGCACAAGCCCCTTTTCCTGGGTTTCTCCAAGTAACATTTAAACTCATTGATAAATGTAAAGGTTTCCAATAGGTGTAGAAGTTTTAAGAATATCAAATGTTTTTCAAGTATGGTGAAAATCTGTAGTAGAACAGAGAAATAAGATCCCACTATGCAGTGTTATGGTAGAGCAGAGACTTTTTTGGCTTGCATTGTATTCTACATGTGTATCAGAATGAATTATACCTGCCAGAATAATAAAAACAAATTTTAAAAAAGAGATAATATAATAATTTGTTATTTTATACAATTCCTTTATCTGTGCAATCACATTTGCTAATCTAATTTGTACCTTTACTGATCAAATCTTGTATGTAGTAATTCCATCTTTACTAACCCAATCATCTCCGTTTTTTTACTTACACTAGCATTTCTGCACTCGTGAAATTAAAAAACAAATTACATTGCTATTTATATTTTCTCCATAATCATGTATCCGGGTGTCTATGAAGAACATACCTAGAATGCCAGCATAAATCCATGCCTAAAAGGAAGATGGGAATTTTTATACTCAGTGGCATATGCAATAGCAATAGAAACATCCAGAACCACAGAATACTTTGGGCTGGAAGGGACCTTGAAAGGCCATCTAGTCCAACACTCCTGCAATGGGTAATCTTGCTCAGAACCCCACCCAGTGGGATCTGGAATGGTTCCAGGAATGGGGCATGTACCAGCTCCTCCAGCCATCTGTTCCAGTGTGCCACCACCTTGGCAAAAAATGTCTTCCTTATATCTAGTGTAAATCTACCCTCCCTTAGTTTAAAACTGTTACCCCTTGTCCTATCTCAACAGCCCCAGCTAAAATGTCTGTCCCAATCTTTCTTATAGATGTCCTTTCCATACTGGAAGGCTGTAATAAGATCTTCCCCGAGCCTTCTCCAACCTGAACAATCCTGATTCTCTCAGTCTGTCTCCCAGGAGAGGTGTTTAAGCCCTCTGATCACCTTTGTGGCTCTCCTCTGGACTTGTCCCATAGCGGGTCCATGCCTTCCTGCGCTGGGATCTCACCGGAGAGGAGCAGAGCGGAAAGAATCATCTGCCTTCTCATGCTGGCCACGTGTCTTTTGTTGCAGCCCATTAGCCAGCTTTCTGATAGCTTTAGTTAAACAGAAAATCCTGGGGAAGACATCTCCTTCGAGTGATAGGAGGTAATAAGCACTCCTAAGAATTATTAGAGGTGAAAGATTCAATTATTCAAACAATGAAGAACACCACAAGGAGGCAACAGGCTCTTAAGTCCACTGCTTTTTTCATTTTTGTTTTGATTTGTAGGCTGGAAAATTCCTGGGACTCCTGAAATGCTTGTGGTCAGTTGGATATTTCCCTATAAATTGCGTTTTCTAAGATTACCTGTCCAACCTATATAAGAGGTATCTCTTTAAAAGTCAGTAGGCATGTGTGTAACACTATATGGTGGAAGTCATTTGGGACTCAAAAAAATATAAAGGCTATTACATTAATTTATAATATGCAAGTAAACTAATATTTTCTTCCAAATAGCTTTATATAAAACTGCATAAAAAATTGTTTTCAGGAGACCTAACCTCTTAAGGTCTGGAAAAATTTAAGGATCCAAGTGGAGCTTTTCAGATAGTGAAAAGGTCACTTTTTTCCCAGGTCAGGGAAGTAATATTTATACAGCCTTCCTGCTTCCTGCTTAAAAAGTCTGTGCCTTTTCTTCCCCAATTCCCAATATATACACACGTGTTCTCAAGAAACTGTATGGTTTGCAGAATACAGACACTAAGTTTTTTTATGTAAGATTTTTATATTTTTGATGTTGTAAAGTCAACAACCAGCTTTCTGAGAGAATAATTTAATATTTAATTTAAGGATTCCCAGCTCTTTCCTGTCTCTCTTCTGTCTCCTTTTCTCTGTTGTTCCTTTTGTGCTGACTTATTCTAACCTGTCTTTGAAATTAACAGCTGTTTCAAGGTGAGTTATTGGAATGTTTGGCCAAGTGATTGCATCTTATCCACACCCTCCTCCTTATAAATTGTTAAGAAGTTTTTTCAAAGTAGAATGCATAGCTATGATACAATGAGGTGCACACCACATTTTAAATTTTTGTTTAAAAGTCTGTATATCTTTTCTCATATTTAATCTGCAAAATGCTAAGGAATTTTTCTGTGTGGAACATAAATTAAAGCAGTGATAAAGTCTTTTTTATGACATTTACTTCAGAAATGAAGTCATAAACACTTGTTAAACTTGGCTGGTTTTACACATTAATTCACATGGGATTTCATTTGGATTCCATGTAGCCAAAACAGATGTGTTTTAATAGCAACGAAAGTTGATTATAATTTGTTTTCCTGAACAAGCAGCTTTCACGGGTGCTTTGTAGTTCAAATAAACTCTAGTGACTTGCCTCAGAAAGTTTGATCACCTCTTTTGAGGCTAAAATTGTAGAAAGCCCTCTGAAATCTTTGATGTGATTGTTCAAGCAGTAACAGGTCAAAGTGACTAAAGGGGACTTTTTATGGAGAAGTTAACGAGTCTTTTCCCATTCTGCTCTCATTTACAGTCTGCCTGAAATTCTAGGAACCTTACCTGTCCAGCTACTGCTTTTTCTGTAAGACAGCCCCCATTGCTACAATCAGCATGGGTTTTATAAATCCCTTTTATAATGAGATGTGTTGTGAAGTAGCAGAAATTTTTGTTGTGAACTTAATGAACTTCACTGCCAAATCCATGGAGAAAAGACAGCAAACACAGGGAAAGAGCCAATACTTCTGACACCATTCAGTTTCTTAAAATTCATATTCTACACAAGTTTTATGGGAATAATAGCATTTCTAGTCATTAAATGAATCTTAATGAAAATAGGAGGCTCTGATAAGTCCATTCATTCTTCCCATTAAATTTTTCATTTCCCTAATTTGTATCTGCATGTAGGTCCAGATACAGTGAGAGATAAAGGTACATTGAATTTTGGTTTTCACAGAGGTAAGGACTGTTTTCCTTCTTTGAGTATTTTCTTATTATGTAAAACACAGCAAAACAAGAGCATCTTTAACATCATCAGAAGGCTTGCACACAGATCTGGGTTGGTATTTTCATTCATAACAAATGGCTTTCACCATAGGCCTGATATGGTAGTTTTGGTAATTCTTCATTTATATAGAAATTTTCGGGTCAATAGAGAAATGAGTGACAAACTTGCTGTGAATGTTGTTGTCTCTGTACTTTCTAGTGTGTTTTGATATTTGATTTTGATGTGACAGGATATTGTTCTTTAGAAGTCCTTGTTGCTCTGCCCCTTTTGTGACTTTCAAAGAAAGTCAAAAGCCCTCTTCTATGTTGATGCTCTCCTCTACCACAAAATACAAATACTCTTTCCTGGAATATTTGCTAAAGTACATGGGATTTACCTTTCTAGTGGCTTGTTTTGTGGAGAATACTTACAGGAAGGAACATGTCTCCTTTCTGTTCGATTTTCCATTCCTGAAGGAAAGATTTTAGCCTCTTTATCTACTTCACTGAGTTTTCAGACAAGTAGCATGCTGCACTCTTTGTATAAAACCCCTTGACCTCATTTTTTTCAACTGAAGTCAACTTATGTTTCAACACTGAAGCTGAAGAATAAATTAAATCCTTCATGGATCTTTTGTTATTTATATTGAAGTTTGTGTTTATGTATTGGATTTGATATAAACTGATTTCATAACTTACTGAAATATATGGTAGTTTTTAAAGGCAAGAGAAAAGCAAATTTTTTTTATTCAACTGAGAAAATATGTGGTATTCATATAGACATTATATTTGCCAAAATGTAACTTGAGCAGAATTACATTTAAAAATTATTGCCTGAGTTATTTTCAAGCACAAAGTGCTTGTCTTATTCTACTGCCTTTGAGTTATCACTAAAACTGCCACACTCATGGTTAGTACAGGAAAATTAAAAAAAATGATATCTTTACAGCTTATGTTTTAATATAGGAGCCTTTCATGCTCTCTGTATTTATAATGTGTATAAGGAGAAATTAATGATGAAAAGAATTTTTAACATTTTCTAAAGTGCTACATATAATTTTTATAACCCTAGAAAGTGTTCTATTTCAGAAATTCCTGAGGGACAAATATTGCAATGGTCTTATGACACCTGCCCTTTGAGCAGTTGTAAATAAAGATAGATATTGTCCTCCAGGTTGTCATCGTGAAACAGAATTCCAAGAAATTGTATATATTTTCATTCTGGTTGGCACCATGACTTACAGATTTATATTCAAAGAAATGGCATATATCATTCTGACATTCTAATTTACTGAAACTTTTCAGATAATACCAAAACATTTTTTGTGAGCACACAGTTCCCTTTCTGTACAGAACGATGACTCATTTTAGCCTACTGCAATTGTAAACAAGAAGAAATTGTTCTGAGAGCACACATGCCTTCCTGCTACTGTTCATTTTAACATTTAGGACAGGGTGGAGCAGCCACAGAATTTTCACTGTCAAATCTTTTTAATTGCTGGACTTCCATCTTATTTTACAAGTTTAATCTTTTTAATTCCTGGACTTCTATCTTATTTTACAAGTTTTTAATCAAAAATGTACACCTGTGAGATCAAATAACTTCTACAATAATGTTACCTAAGCATATTTTGTTACAAATATTTTGCTCATCTTGTCTTCCTTTATTTGAAGAAACCAAAACTGACCTTAGAAAGGGAAGAATATCTTAATCTGCTCTAGCTGATTTAAATAATAATACAACTTTATTTCTGTGCTGGAAATATCTTGATAATTTGTGTTTGTTGTTTTTGTTTGGTAATAAAAAGGAAAAGAAATTAGAGGCTACATTCAATAAGTTTGATAGCATAAAATTTAGTTTTTTAAGAACTTTCCCCCTGGATTACTCTACAGAACCCAGTTTTTATTACTACATAACTTCAACAGTGGGTTTGAAGTGAAAGATTTATAAAGCTCTATTGCAAAGAAGGAATCTCAGCCAATATCTAATCTGAGGTGAGGGGAAATCTCAAATCCCATTCCTCCAGTTTACAGGGCTGCATCCTCTTACACAGGATCTGCAGCACTAAATTCCCTCCTGGAGTTAGTTCCTCATGTCATTTTTCCTTAAAATACAAGTTAGGCTCATCCTTTCTTTCGTGAATAGAACCTGGTAGCTGAAGCATATTCTGAATTTAATTCTCAGCTGTTCTTGGAGGCACTCACACCGACATCCAACAGGATTTCCTGATCAATACATGAGAGGTTTCTGCCTGGGCACTTGCTGCCTTTCCTGAAGAAGCTGTGCAGAAAGTTGTGAGCGGTTACACAGGGCCACTCAGCTTCAAGCTGGGTGTTTGCTGAACTCCTGATTCAAAGCATGCTTTCCCCTATAGCTTAAAAGAGAGCATAGAAGCAGACAAGACTGAGATTATCAGTACTTATGTAATATAAATGTACTTATTGCAATTTACTCCTTTCTGGATGCCCAGCACTGATCACAAAACATTTTGAAGGAAAGCAAATATCGCCAATTTTTCTTGTCTGTGAAAATTCAGAACAAAAATATGAGATAGAGTTTCTCCAGAAATTTAGTGCAACAACAATCTTTGCATATACTTTTTAAAGTATTTTAAGTCTTTTAAGATTTTCTGTGATTACTATTACGGCAGAAGAGACAGAGTTGTAGTAAGCCAAATGAATATTGAGTGTGAAGGAATATTTTTTTCTCCCCTCTAAAAAATCTTCCATAAAAAAAAAATCATTATTCCAATTGACATTGTCTTTCTCAGAAAACTTCATTCTGAGAAATATTGAAGATGAATTGTCCAAGAAAAATTCTTGCAGTAATGTTAAGGCTTGCTGTAGAAGCCACAGCTATTGAGATGGTTCAGTCTCTGCTCACATGCAGTGTAATGGAGGGGACAATCTCCTTTGGATGATCTATGGATATTTCTTGCTAGAGCCTCCTCCTGGAAATTTCACAGGTTAGTATCTACACCTCTTTCTTTTATTTTTTTGGCTTCAAGGCATACTGGATTTTCACTGCTGTTAATTTTTTTAAAACAAATCAAAAACCAATTTTGAGCTTTTGACTGTAACTATAGTTACTTGGTGAGTAAGGTCAAGGGTTTTAGTGAGAATAACAATACAATATTATACATGACTTCAGTTTGTGATAAACAGCTGAGGATGTTTTCATACTTTAGGTAAATCAAGTTCAGAACTTAGTCATTCTCCACTTGAAGTCAAGAGCAGGATGCCCATTGTCTTCATATGTGCAGAGTCAAGCCTTGGGGGAAGTAACAATTGGCTCCAGGAATTCTAGCATAATATATAAGGAGCTCTGGATAGTGGCTGACAAATAATATATATAATTTAATATATAATCTTTCTTATTGTAAGCCTAGTTTTCACTGCAGCTGATTTAGTCAGGACCAATCACACTAGCATGCACTCCAGTATCTGCCCACCCAAAAGTTCAGACAAATGATCATTTATTTCAGAGCAGCTGTTTTTCCAGTACACTTATTTTTCATTATGTTTTCTTAATCTTGGCATATTTGTTTCCTTCTAATTTGTTTAAGAACAAAGAACAGTTTATGTAACTGCCAGATTTTTCATAACTTCCTATTTGCTTCGGGAATAAATCTTAGATTACTGTTTACAGATGAAATCACAAACATTTTACATTTAAATGACCCTGTCAATCAGTGTGAGGAAGCTGTATGAGTTTTTCAAAATGCTATTATTTTGGCATTTCTCTCTGTGATAATGAACTGCACAAACTTAGAAGTCTTTTACTGTGAGTTGTGTACTACTCAGAGAACACATTTTGAGTTTGATAAACACCACTAATATATTGGTAATTTGATAGGTTGGGGTTTTTTCCCTCAAGGAACATAGACTAAATATCAGCACTTTGATAGTCATAAATTTAGAAAAGATTGCTTACCTGAATATGGAAGAAAACTATTTATAAGCCAAATCTTACTAAATGGGGAAGTCTAATAGTTTTTATGCTTGTTTTTCTTTGTTTTTTTTTTTTTTTTTTTTTTTTTTTTTTTTTTGGGGGTTTTTTT